>JAPYZP010001500.1:0-21371 GCA_030522985.1 Torymus sinensis | reverse complement strand
TAATTATAACCTACATTAACTAACCAAATTTACAATTGATCAGAATAAATTTATTAGGCTTTAAAAAGATTTCAATTCGATTTGACTCCAATAAAGATAAAAAATATTTATGAATGTCCGACTTTACGTGCAATATTTATCGTTTAAAAGCTTAAACACTGTAAACAATGTTGTATTCTGAAATGTCAATAAAAGAAGGAGTTGATAAGGAAATGCTTATAGGTCTAGCACCCATACGATAGGTATGCTTGAAGTAACTTGTTGTATCGCGGTGCCACATTAACTTTTTTTTCAGTGTACGTATATATGTACTGTTTTGATTCACCGCAATACGGAAAAGGTGAATGAGCGTGTTCGTACGAGCTTGAATTACTCGAAGCGAGTATCAATGTTTGTTCGTTTAAATCATGTTAATAATATTGAGTTTAATTTTTTATTTTCTTTATAAGGGGTTTTGATGAATATTCATTAAATGGGGTTGCAATCTATTGCGTATTTATAAAAGCGAAGTTCAATTAAAGATAGAATTAGCTCAAATTGCAATTGCAAAAACGAGATTTCCATGCCCGATAAGTTAAGCTTCGTACTTGAAGTTTTAATGCTCACGTTTACGGATAACTTCCAGCGAGTAAAAAAAATTCATTAGGCTTATTGTTACGCGGAAACCCATAAATAACGTTCCGATCAGCGAGCGTGAAATATACACGCTCAGCTTATGAATCATTCATCGCGGCTAAAAGAAAATAAACGCGAGCAATTACAACGCGAGGACAAAAAGAGCCGCCTCTTTGTTATACCTTATTTCTCATAATTGAAAAACTAATGAAAGCAATAAGAAAAAAAAAGTGATGTATATATAACGATGTCCTGTTTGTGCGCAGAAAACACGTGTACGTGGTGCCGATGAAGCGATGCGTGCAGGGCTTCCAGTTCCGGGGCTGCCAGAAGATCTGCCCGCCGTATTACGACCCGGTCTGCGGCACCGACGAGATGACCTACAGCAACGAGTGCTTCCTCGAGATCGAGAACTGCCGCACGCGCAACCACGTGACCAAGAAGTACCACGGCGTATGCGGCCAGCCCACGGAGGAGCCCAAGAACTATCTCTACTAAATTAATCGACGAATCAATTCAACCTGTTTCTTATAATAGGGGATATGTCGAATTTATCGAAATTTTTTTCCCTCGCCGACCAATATATATATACGTATATTGGCTCGAAAAATTTTTATATATAGTCTAAGGCTTGCTATACATTCGAGAAACGCGAGCGAGTGGCACGAATCGGGTCGCTTTTTGAAATTTCGAACTATATATATAAAGTCTGACATGTCGAGAGAATCAAATGAAAAAAAAATAATAAATAAAAAAAATCGGTCTCTGCCACGGACGGTTATATATCGCGTGCGGGGATTGTATCGCGAATATCGTCAGCGTCACGGGACTCGCGTGGAGTGGAACTATGCAGAATACGTAGTGTCGTTTTATTATTTATTTTACGTATTGTTTAATTTAATTTTTAATAATTTATGTATACCGTATGAGAATAGTGGACAAAAAAAAAATGAAGGCGAAAACGACGAAAAAGAGAGAGAAAGAGAGAGAGAGAATAATCTGTAAACGACACCATCGATGCGTATACGCGTGGCATCGTGCGATGGACAATCACGAAGTGCCAAGATACGAAATTAAAAGACGCGCGCGCGCGCATCCGGAGATGGACCGAGTGAACTTTATCCTATCATGCCGACGCTCGCGCGCGCGCGCACGCGACCATCCGTAGAAGTATATAATTATTTATTGTAGATTTTTATATGAAGCACTATTGTCATTACTGTTATTTTCTATACGAAGGAATGGAAATCCTAATTATATCATTATTATATATTGCCCTTACAACATGTGATGTGTGTTCATAAAAGAAAATCTTGATTTATTATTATTATTGAACTATTTTTTATTATATTATATTTGTAATATTTGTATTTTTTATTATTATTTTCATCTCATATCGTTAATTTATTATCGAGACGAACATATGAGCATCGTTTTTTTTTTGTACGCATTTGTAAGAATAACAGTGTACACGCTCATTTCCAACTATTAATAAACTTATATTTGATATCAGCTTTTTATTTTTATAAATCTTTATTTTCCTTTTAAACATTATTGTACGTCGTTTGGTAATATAATACTTTTGTAGATAATATATAAGTTTGAAATAAAACGTTTTATCTGGATTATGAATTATTTTATTATGTAATAGTATGTAGATTGATGTATTGAGGCTCATTTTAGTGGTTATTTTATTTGGTTTGAAACGGACATTTATACGTATAAAAAGGACCTTTTAGAATATTTAGCTTTATTTTCAAAATTTTAAACCCCAGATAAAGAAATCAGTTGTTCATACCATTAATTCTATTAATTATCGCATTTTAAATGTGCAAGATACAAAAACATAAAGATTTTTTACGTAGAAAATAAGAGTTTTGTAAATATTTTGGAGCTTTTTACATAAATTTCATACGACACCAATTTTTTTTAATGTTAAAAGCTTCTTAATTACTATATTACGAGAGTTCTTTCTCTTCTGAATTAAGAATAGGGTATCGTAACTGTTTTTATTGCTATAATATAAAGGAAAGTTAAATAACTTGAATTACATTTTTACGAAATAAGATAGTAAGAATTAGGAATTCCCAAGATTTATAAGTACATGCGTCATCAAGCAACGGTGCCTTCAGCAATAACTGTTTAGTATGTTTAACGGAACATAAGTTATATACTCGGCATTTAGTTTTTTTTTATATTGACAAAAGTATATATATAAAGACATACATGATAAAAATGTATCATAAGAAGGCTTATCATTTTTATACGTAGTACATTTAAATAAGTATAATGAATTAAATCCACAGTTGAATTAAGAAAAAACATATGAATACTGATTAGATAAGACTGTATTTGATTGTTGTTTAACGTTTAAAGTATAATTTTCACGAACCAAACAACTTTCAATATATCTATACTTTTCAAATGACCTTTTTTTCAGTGACACATTAAAATAACTAACTGATAAACTGTATTCAGTATTTCAAATTGTTCATTTTCCAATTATTCCAAATGAATAAAACTAAAAATAAACTCCGAGCGTAAAAGTAAAATCCGCCAACCAGTCACTTACCGACCGCTCACCACCAAAAACCCTACCTTACCCGTACCCCTCGACTCTCCAAGAGATGTCGTCATAACCGCCACGTCGTCGCGCCATCGCGCTGATCCATCTCAAGTTCTCGCCAGAGGCCAGCAGATGGCGGCAGGCCTCGCCGACCTATTGACAGGTGCCTCGGGCCGAGCAGCATGGCGCCCAGTGTTTACGACAACTGATCGCTGCTGCTGCTGCTGCTCTGCTCTCTGTCCGTCGCTAACCGAGTGTGCATCGCAGGATCGAGAGCGGGGTCCGCGATCCCGTTTCGCACACACTCTGCATGTCTCACTTATAACGCGCGCGCGCGAATCCCCTGCTCCTCGGCCGCAGAGTAGTCCCGCGATCACGAAGAAAAGTTCCGCACCGAAGGACCATCATCGTCTGTGCCCGCGCGTGCGATACCTTTATATACATGTGTGTGTGTGAGAGTGTATGATTTTCTGCTACGGAAGGAGATAGTATTGTACACAGCGACGAGAGAGAGAGAGAGAGATCGCACCGACGAGCGCCAACACGGCGAACCCTTGGGCCTGCTCCAAAAACGTGAGTATAGCTTTACCTTAGCTTATCTTCGACCCGGCTCGTCCCCGATCCTTCGCCGCGATTCTCTCTCATGACTATATATCTGTCGTCTCTCGTTTGGAGCGAACGACCCCCGCGCACGGGTACAGCCTGTATGGTATACCCACAGCAGGCAGCTATGACCAATAGGCCGATATATATATGGGCTGTCGCGAAGACAGGACGAGGATTACATTGTCATCGGGAGGCTGCGAGAGGCAGGAGAAGAGCGAAAGTCGCCGGCGCGCGAGAGTGCGTGTGTACTTACGCACGAGGCTCGGGTTACATAAAGCGCGGTTTCTCTCTCACTCTTTCTCGGGGGGGCTTATCAGGGCTGCTGCTGCTGCTGCTCTGCTGGCCGAGAAAGTGGGCGCCCTTCTCTCTCCCTCTCTGTCTGGCTCATTGCAGTTCGCGCTCTGATCTGCGATAGCCATCGGCGCGCGCGAGAGCTTGGATGATGATGTTTGGAGAGCGGAGAGAGAGAGAGAGAGGCTGTCTCGCGGTTCAGCCGCCAAGCGCACACAGTGCTCATGATGCAGGGTATGCGAGGAATGCGTTTTTCTTTCGCCCAGCGAGGCACTTTCGGTTTTTGTTGCGACCGTGTGTGTATGTGTGTGTTTGCAGTCGTTGGCAATATTCTCCGATTGCGACTGTACAGTTGGTTCTTTTTTTTTCTTAGTGTATGGCTGTATACGCCTTGTGGTATTTAATTGGCAGTTTATAGTTAATTATTATTACATGGGAGGTAGCGTGATAATGCGATAATTCACGTAATAACCCAACGGTTATGTCATTTCCCATAGGATATAGCCTGTGTATACGCGCACAAAAGCGCTGGACCGAGCCGCTGTTATCAGCAACCGTGCAATCCTGCAAAACAGCCTCTCTCCATATTCTACACGATACACGCGATATTCAATTCAGCGCAAATTTAGCGTGAAAATAAAAAAGAAACGACTGGCCCTTATCATCATCCACTTTGCAGAAACGCACCCATACACACGCACACGCATCTGTTTCGCTCGTGATGCAGACGGGCACATTCGCGCTGTGTGCTTTTAGCTCTCTCCTATTCTCTCTCCCTCTTTCACTTTCCATTGTGTGTCGCTCGCTCGGGCGCTGGATTCGAGGGTGGATTGGGAGAGCGGGAGCTAGAGAGAGAGAGAGATTGGGAACGGCCGGGAAAAGTCGGTCGATTCCCCGGCGCTGCCTGTGTGTGTGCTGCCTGTGTTGCTCTCTCCCTCGTTCGCTCCTTTTTTTCGTTTCTCTCTCTCTCTCTCTCTCTCTCTCTCTCTCTCTCTCTCTCTCTCTCTCTCTCTCTCTCTCTCTCTCTCTCTCTCGGTTCGCGAGTGTCTGACGAATTATTATTTTCGTCGGTGCGAATTATTATCGGACTGTGATAGATGAGAGGATGGTGAGGGTTCAGGGATAATCGATATTTTCGGGGGTAGGGTATGGTTATAATGGGAGAGGTGTGCGAGGATTATGAGGTGTTGAGGCTGAATGATTAACCTGAATTGATTGAGCACACATTTTGGTAGAATAGAAGAGGTATAGCGGGGGTATAAATGTTAGTATAACGAAGGGTTGAAATATAATCTATAGCACTGAGAATTTTCCAATTGCAGAATGTAGATAATGTTATACATTATCGTCAAGCATATATTTTTACGATAAAAATAACAGTGGAAGAGCATAATAAAGCATAATTTCGAATGCGTGCAAATCCTGACTTAAAACTTCCACAAAGCAGCCCGAAATTTCGCCGGAACACACCATATACATCAATTAACGTTATTAACATGACGTTCATTGTAATGTGGAGGCGGCAGCCTAAAATGACAATGTACTGCATTCCTCGTTGCGTCATACACGTTGACCTGTTCTCTAACGCTCGCAGCCTCGTGTGCGCGCGCTTATAACAACAACCGGTACGAGTGTGTACCCTATTTTTTATTTAGACAATTATTTATAGCTGTGACGCGTTTAAGCGCGAGCATGAATGAATATTGATAAGCGGCTGCGGGTCGACAAATACACTCGTAAACCCTGCTACGTCGGCGTTTTTTAGTATAATACGCTCGGTAGCTGTGTTACATATAGGCTGCCTCGCACCTGTCTTGTCGGAGAGAATAATTTTTAATAATGTCCAGGAGAATATTTGAATGTAAAATATTTTCGTTAATTTATATTGGTTCTTTGAAAATTCAGAAATTATTATTGTAATTAGCTTTTTAACGGTATGAAAAAAATGTTTTAGCGCTGCCGCTCATTGATGGGTTTGTAACAAATGTTAATACGTTTCGTAACTCTTCAGTTTTTCCTCAACTTTAAATATAGAAATACGATAAAATGTCTTATTCGTGTTAGTACATAAGCATTAACACGTAATGCCAAATTACTTAATTTTATTTGATCTTGAAAGTATATTTTATTGGGTCAATAGGTATACTCGTTTTTATCTATATATACGTTCAGTAATCTTATACGCAAAGATAAGCATTATGTCTTACGCACATTCACCTTGATTTCTTGATTTCACGGCATTCTACGATTACAGATATAGACTGACGCGTGTATATCTCCCATGTCTATGTAAGAAGCTAGACTTTAATGCTCACAGATTATACTTCAATTATATAATTCTCCTCTGTTATTCAAATGTACACATGCATCATTCTCATTGTATACTTGCATAGACATAATTTCTCACTCTTTTAAATTTATACGTTTCATCTAAAAAAAAAAAAGTTCTAGACAGACACACGATTTAAATATCCACTTTATTCGCCTTCCTTTCCTGGACATTATCAACCAAGCTCGCCGGCGGGCAATAATTCCCGGGCAAACTAGCCTTATTAAACTTTACTATTGCTCGTAAAGCGACCACCGCGAGAGCTGAATAAAGGCTCGTGCGAAATCCGCCACGGATAATAGTTACCATGCGCGGCATCTCCCTCTTTCTCTCCCCGCTGAAAACGAAGACAGAGAGAGAGAGAGAACGCCGCGCATAGATATATACCTACTCACCGATTGATTCGCTATATAGGAGGAGAGGGAGACACGCGGGTATATACGGTGGCGAAGCAATCGATAGAGTGAGCGTCTGGCTGTCTCGCTCGCGCTGCTCCCCCACGCGCGCACGCGAAAGTCGAGAGAGAGATGCTGCAGAGAGAGAGAGAAGACTGGATAAAATCGCGGGGGCGCGCAGAATGGAAACTGTCTTTCTCTCTTTGCGCGTGTGCGCGTGCACGGGAAAAAAATTGACCCCGACGAGGCGGCGCGGTGGCGACGGGGAGGACTCGAGAGAGTCCTTTGTTTCCCTCCGCGACGATGTGCGCGCCGACTAATTACCGCTGGGTGTAGTAGAGAGACGCAAGTGGTGCCGCGTGCGCGGAACTCTCCGTTTTTTTATCGTCGCGAGTTTAGAGTGGATGGTTGTTGCAGTCTCGCGTTGTCGATTTCGGAGGGACTTTTTAGTTTTTGCTGCTGTGTAGCTCGCGAGAGTATGCTGCGGGCTTTAACCTTTTGTTATATAAGTAAGTTGCACAGGGTTTCGGTTGTCGTATTATATGAAAAAGAAAGAGATATCTACACGGATTTCTCGAAAACTCGTTTTATATAGATCTATTTTGAGAAACGTTTCCAAACGTTATGTTCTAGTCTTCTTTGTAAATTTCGAAGAATATTTTTCTCAAGTATAGAGTATATTGTAATAATTGATTCAGAAATATTAATATATGAAAAAAATTGTCTTTAAATATAAAAAGATTAAGTATAGCGATAAAAATAAATGTACTTTATAAACAAATAAAAATGTGTGCATCGTTAAATAATACATGTATAATATAGAAAATATATTTGCATAGGCGATATATTTTCGATATTTATTCATCTTTGTCTGGTTTTTAGAACAAAATTATTAAACTGTAGCTCCACATTTAGATTTTATATGAATCTATGCTTGTGTTAAGGTAATGACATTCTTCTGCATGCAGATAAAAATGCAATGCATGACAGTCAGCGTTTTTCTTTCACGGCGGACGGTGTTAAAAGTAGGTGACAAGTGCGAGTAAAATACACACACATTACGTCAACTTTTTTTCTTTGTTGATTCTAAAAATAATGCTGATGTTTGCAAATCTGGGCATGTCGCATCAATTAAAATCGTTTAGAATCAAAGTACATAATTGCATTTAAAAACGAACGTGTATCCTTTATGAATGAATAACAACCATTATTCATCAAATTAAGTTTATAATCAGTACGAAATGGTTTTTTCAATCGCTTTATAAAGTATTTTATAAAAAAATTTTAAATATAACATGTATTTAAAAGATTGTTCACTCACTTTTGGATGACAATATTTCTTCGAAATATATGCTACTATCTTCTAAAAACGTTTTACAATTTTTATTACTTTTTAAACAAATGTATCTGTAAAAGTAAGCATTATTCTCAATTGAACAGGAACTAAGATTTAGGTTACTTTTTGTAACGGTCCACAAGACTCATACAGCATAAGTTGGAGCAAAGATGCATGAATTTTAATATAATTCGTTAGAACAAAAACTTTGTCGCTTAGTAAATTTAATACGAAAGCATCTATTACTCTGAATCTTCACACTTAGTATGTACATGAACAGTACTTTCTATAATAATATGTATATCTCATATGCCGTATAATACATCATGTCTAATATTGTTTATGATAGGTAAAATGATAAAGAAAACGTGACGTTAGAGCTCATTTTAACGTATAAAAGGTGTGTCGCTGCCATTCAGGCTCGATTCTCACTTCCTGACTTATATACTCGCCAACGGATTACTAATAGATTTCGTATGATTTCATCAAAAGATTGAAACACATTTATACTCTAATAAATGGTGTCCAAATAAAATGCTTAATTCAATTCCATAATTCTCTATTTTGTCATAATCATTATTTACGTGCCAAATAAAACTAAAAAAAATCTAACTACCTAAATCAAACCTATTTTCGTATTAGCAGAGACTTTTTAATCAAACTACGCAACGGCGCGCAAATCTAACGCGCGAAAAACGCCAACTCCAGCGACACTTGACCGTTTTTGGACTCTGGAAGTTACCCGCGCCGTTGCTCACTCTCCTCGCTCCTTCAATTTTGCAGACCGAGTAACGCACAAGGCTAACCGACACACGGCGCGTACACACGCGCAATACAAAATAAAGTGAGTCACTCGACGACGTGGGGCTCGCCCAGAGAGAGTGAGAGAGAGAGAGAAAGGCGACGGCTGTGCTGCTGGCTTCCTTCGAACCGATGGACTTCTTAATCTTAATCCCTACTTCAATTAAATAAGTAGCCTTATGTCTTCGGATCGAATTAGGGACTTGAACTGCGCATTTTTCACTCTTAAGGCTTGTACGTAAGATGTCGGGGGAGATTAAACCGAATGAGCGATACGATAATATTTTATATGTGAGGCATTTTGAAGACAAAATGTTTTTTTAAACGCGTATTATATGTAAATTTAATCGTTGAAGGTGGTTTTAAAAATAAATTTCATGTGTAAGAAAAATTTCAATATCATCACCTTTTTAAATATTAACGTCAATGACCATGCGAGTTTCGACAAAATAATTTTGTACCTCTCAACTTATTAATTTAATTTAGCCTATTTTAAAGATACGTATATATAATTCCTCAAATAGCCTTAAATTTTTATTTTTATAAAACATCACTCAACTTTAATCTAGTTAAATTCCGCACTCTTTATCAAAATCATCATAACATATTATCGTCCATTAAGGGAATGAATTTTTCTCAATTTAAAACCCGTCTCAACACCTCACTTAGGATGCGAGAGCACGGAGAAGATTAAAAGCTCATTTTATCGCGGCTACACGAGATACGCGAAGCCACACGAAAACCATGTATACACGGCATACACATACATAAAAAAGCGCGCGCGCTCGCGAGCAAAAGCAGCCGTCGCCGTTTTTCTCCTTCGTCTTCTCTCCTTCTTCCGAGGTTGTACTTCCGGTCACGCGATCGCACTTGCTTTAATTAAGTGTCGTCGGCCACCGCCGCTGGCGCGCCGTACATATATACCGTAAGGACATAAAGACGAACCATCGAGAATTTGCGCGCGGACGATGAACGCGCGTACCTTATAGCTATACAGTACTTTCACCCTTTGCGTACTGCGTGCAGCATGAGTGTACACTCGCTTGTGCGTCGCCGCCGCCGTGAGTTTCTTTTGCGAGAGTTGCACGCACAAAGACGATTCTAAAAACCTACTTTGTAGGGAATTTCTTAATAAGAATAATTGTCCTGATAAGTAGGACGATTAAATTGTGTGGTAATGCGCTGAGGATCCGGTACATTTGATAGAACGTAAACATTACGTGCGAGTAATAGGCTTATGTGTAAAAAACTACCTAAATTTACTTTTAATAAGTCTTAATAATACAGCGATGGTTGTGACGCATCAAAATATTTATTTTAAAGAAAAATAACCTTTTTATTTTGGAGTAAAAGAAATCTTAATTATTTATCTTGGAAGCATTATGCAAAATTACTTTTTATCACTGCTTTATCAAAGTAAGTTTGCGTGCTGTTGAAGTATTTTTCTTAAGGTATATTAATAATTTAATCATAGAATAAGGAATCACATTTACAATTCATTTTTCAAGACTGAGTTGATAAGCTATTATTTATGAGTAAACCTAATTGCTAACTGAATATGTTAAGTTTTATATTTTATTATAAGAAACAAACAAGTTATCACGATTGATGTAGTAATACTCAATATTCATACGTAAGTGCAATTGAATAAATAAAATAAAAAATAAATTCGAAGTAAATACTAATAGTTTTAAAAAAAGGATGACACAATCAGAATATGAATAATTAAATATGGAGGATAAAACAGGAAAGGTGAAAAATGTAAATTTGTTGAACTATTATTTTAAAAATAAGATCAAAATTATTTCATTATCAATATTTTTTAGTACATGAATAAAAGTGGAAATCGCATATAAATGTAAATTTAACTGAACAATATTTTAGAAATACGCTCTTAGACTGATAATAGTGAAGTAGTTGCATAAATATCTACTTTCGTGTTATTAGTGGGTCTTAATTAAGAAAAGTACACTAATTAGAAAATGTACCGGTTTCAAAATTTTTGTTCCAAATGTATCTAGTATGCATAGTCTATTTTAATTAACAGCTTTTCAGATATTCGAAGTAAATTACGTCACAATGTAAGTGCTGATATAAGGTACGTAATTAAAACTAGTTTTAAGATAATATTACATTTTTATGACTTATTCAGCAAATGTATGTATTTAAAACAAACTTTGTAGTTTGTTTTTATATATATCCTAATTGATGTCCTAGTAACCTGTATTTTCTGACAATCACCGCAAAGTTCAAAGAGAATGAGAATGAGTAGTCAAATTTAACTTTACAAGAGCTCATTTTCTTCGCAATCACATTTTCTATTACGTGACTATAAATGTTTGCACAATGTTCATCTTACGAACCTTACCAACGCAATAATCATACAAATAACGTATATGTATGAAACTATTCAAGTGTAACATACTCTTAATGTATTTTTTCATTTCTGCAACGAAACTAATTGCAAAGTAATTTTAGATTGCGAATTATTTGTCTTAAATTACCATTGTGAATTCAAGGATTTATCGGAAAACAGCACGATCAGAATACAAAACAATAGGTAAATCCAAAAAAAGTAAATCCTTGTTAGTCTCCGTAGGCATTAATGGCATACACAGACAGACAGATTCCCATTTCCTAGCTCTCCTCAACGAGAGAGCTTCTTCGGGGCCACGTTATAATATGTGCGCACGTCTCTCCTCGAACTCGCACGAGACGAAAAAAAAATGCAAAGCGAGGCAAAGGCAAACGGAAGCGCGACGTGCTCGCGCGCGTACGCACACACGCGGTAGTGCAGTGAATAGAAGTAGTCTCTGCAGAGAGAGACTCTGTTTGCTCTCTCTCTCTCTCTTTTTCTCTCTTGCTGTGCGATAGGTCCTTATCTTATCACTTTTTCCCGGGTGCAGCGACGCGAGTGCATGCAACGGCTACGCGTGCGCCCGTCGACATTGACTCGGGAACGAAAATTCAACGCCCCCGCATCGTTTGGTGTTTATGACCTGGTCGAGAGGGCATCGTACGCATGGGGGAGTGGTTTTTATGAAGGGGAGTAAAGGGACGGATCGGAGTAGAAATGGTCTAATTAATTTATGTTTAGGGTGTCTAATGGAACGTTAAGGCCACGGCTATATTTCAGTCTTATGAGTTACATTAAAAAAAAAAATGGTTCACTTTGTATTGTTAATTTATACTCTAGAAGTTTTTCCAAAGCAGTAGTGTGGGAAAATCCTGTGTGCAATAATTTCACTCTTAGTAAGTGTTGCATTTCCTGAGGATAAGGTTTTTTGTTTCAGTGTAAAAAGTATGACTGTTGGGATTTTCATAATGGAAGATAAGAATCGCTTAATGAATGATTTCAGGCCTATTGTGAAGGTTCAAGTTCACATTATGTTGCAACCATTATCGCTTCAATAAATAAAATGATAAGATCATATGATTCATTATTGTACAGGGTTTATTGAAAGGTGTGCTAGATTTTTTGTTTGGCTATTGCTTCCTCATATAGAGGAAGCTTTGTGTTTAATGTACCTGTTGTTTCTGAGAGATGCATTGAATATTCTCTTTTAATCTTACTAGTTCTCTATGGATTAAAGTACTACTGTTAATTAAATTTTCATTGTTGAAGAATTTAATTAATTGTGTTTTAACCCACAAAACTGTTTTAGTTGAATTTAGAATTGATATAAATTAATTAATATCAAATATGATTTCCTTTTCAAACGAATACTCATTAAACTGGCTATAGAGTTTTATGAGCCATCAAATTAGCCTTCCGACGCACCTCCAACTGAATTTCATTATTCCTTATTCTAATTTCCTCTCTCGCTGTATGACGTTTTCCTACAAACCTCGGATACCGCTGACCACCTATCAACAATACTTTACGTAATGGTAATGAAGAAAAACTGTTCGCTTTTAAAGCGTCACCCGAAAGCTATTCCAATGTCGAAAATTGATTCCTTAGACACCCAGTGGCCATGAGACAATTTATCACGACGATACATTGGACTAATCCGTCGAACGGTTATTCCGAGCATACCGTTTGACGATGCAAATTAGCGAGAACAGCCTCGGGCTGCTACTGCTGCTGCGATTACTTTCGATCGTTGATTGGGATGATGTATCGTATGAGCCGATGGTCGAATCTTTACGAAAAACCAAGTCAGATTGCGCGACAGTGAAAGACAAATTGCCTTTTGATTATATTTTCATACCTCGTTACGTCCATTGATTCTAGGTATTATTTGCACTGTGAATATGGATACCTTCAGCGCCTGTTAGTTGAACTAAAAATTGAATCGCTTTGAAACGAACATCAATCAATTAAAAGTCTGCTATCAATTGGATGTAACAGAGCTTTTTATTTTTGATGTTATATTATTTGAAGTGATGCTTCAATTTGGTTGAATTAACAATGAATATACGTATAGTTTTTATTAAATAAAACATTTTTTTGAAGAAATTTGAATACTTTGGTTTTGGATTATACTTATACTGTTATTTGCTTTTATTAGTGGACAGATTAAGGAAACAAAATGAGAACTATTGGAACGATATTCAGTTCCTGGAATCGCCATGAAAACTGTTTAGTAAGTAAAACAAAGTACACAATTAGCCATTAAAAAGTAATTTACCAAGTACCGTGACAGCGCGAGAACTGTTTAACAATCGCTCGCGGACTATAATCCAGAGTTCATCCTTATGCCTCTTTCTCTCTAACAGTAAACTCCCGTCCACTAAAAACACCCCGCTCCGATAACTGTACCGTACACTTTTTGCCAATCTCACAACACAATGCCGCAATAATTCACCCTTAAAAACTCTCCGCCACCTCTCCATTTTTCAGCGTTACCGCAGCACTATACACAATCTGTCATCGCGTGCTTTCTCGGCGTTTCCATCACCTCGTCTCGATTCGAAGCTCTCTCGCGCGTGCGCAGGTAATATCGGTACTCTTCCGGTGGAAATCGCGAAGCGCCAGGGCTCTTCGAGCCTCTCTGTACATAGCAACAGCCGAGCAGCAGCAGGCACGATGATATCAGTGATTTTACCACGGTAATTAAAGCCCTGTGTGCGCGACTGCTGCTGCTGCTGTTACTGCTATTGCAGGAGCAACAGCTCGTGAGACAGAAATGAGCCTAATTGCCGAGGCAACGAATGCTTATTGCTCACGAGCTCGTCTCAATAAATTATATTCACCCACAGGGCGCGGGCATAACGCGCTGCTTATTCGCCTGCGGATTCCATAATTTCCAGATGCAAATTTCATTTGTCCTTGTGTATTCCGCAGAGTGCGCACGCGCGCAGTGTTCTTATACGTGTATGGAACAAAAGAGAGCCCCTAAGAGGAGGAGGACCGTTTTGGATGCGCGAGACGCTGAAACGCTTTGTTTTTAATATGCAAAGGAAGATTCGCTGGAAGAAGTTTAATTTAATTTGTACTTTGGCCGTCAGCGAAGGTGGAAAAAAGGAATGTTTATGTTTATGATGGGTAGCCAACCCTATATGGTGATTTCATTTGGTTTGAAAATTTAGTCTGCATGCGGTATATATTGCATAATTGCATAAATTTATTAGACAGTGGAAAAGGTTTGCATCAATCAACATAAAGTGTTTTGAAACTTTTTGTCTACTTCAGGTATCCGCTTGCCTCTTGAAGGATTTACTGAAATGTAAATATTTCATTATTGACAAGGGAAATAAATCACTTAATTTAGTCGCCGAAAAAATCAGTCGTAACTTTTGCTTTCGAAAATCTTATCATTGTTCGCCCTATCTTTCAAAAAGTCGGTTTTTAACGTCAACGCCCTCGAGTCATTAGCCGGAAACATCACGTCATAAATCGCCACAAGGATCTGAACCATAATAAAATGGACGGCAGTAAAATTTTACACAATCTTTCAGTCAGAAGAAAGAGAGAGACGGTCAACCGGAACGTTCCGCGCGCGCTCGCGAAAATCAAACAAGACTTTTTCTCTCTTTAAGGATTTTCACTTGGAAGCTCATAAATCTCGGCAAAAGCGCTCCCGCAGTCAAAGAGCAAACACAACGGCGTGTTATCTCGCACGAGCATCGCTCACTCGCTAGCTCGCTAAATAACGTCCAGGTTATCAACTTTGCAGTGTCTGTCGACTACTTTGGCGGCATATTTATTCAGCAGTGTTATACTACAGGCTTTACGAAACTCGCCACTTTGTAGCGTGAGTTTAGTGGCTAAATTATTTCGTGTGGATGTGGGTCAGTGAGGATCGTAAAAGAGCAGGGGTAAAGCAAATGCATAGTGTTAGCGCCATTAATTTTGAGAAAATATGTTTGCCGTAATGTGCAAAGAAATAAAGCTGCTCAAAAATGCCGACTTGATTTACTGTAAGAAAAGCGAACAAATTTCGTTTGCAAACTAACAAAGGAAAAGTTTCAATAACACAACACCTATAGATTCGGTTGTCTACTTAGCCGGAATGTAACTGGATCGCCCAGAGACGATAGCCGTATTTCACGCGTTAAGTACCTGCCGCAGCAGTTTTACGTTTGTCGAGACGTCCACCTACCTGCTTCTATACCGAATAGGAAAAACGAAAAATATTTATCTTGGCGACCAATCCTCTCGGCCAAACTTTCGCTTCTTTCCACTTTCACCCACCTCGCCGCGTCTAAAAACAATTTCCAGCCCATCTAACGATTTCCCGCTGACGTGCATGTATACAACGTACCGCCCGCGAGATCCTTAACAACTTCCTGAATAAAAAAAACATAGACGATGGCGATCGAGCTTCGTCATCAGCGTGGATCTACACCCCGGCAGAAAGATCGATCGATCGATCGGCAATTACTCGGGAGTAAGTGGCCTCGAGGCCGAGACAAATTGTCAGTCTTATCGGCCCTCGTAATTCATGTATCTTTATTGTTATCGTAAATCTCGCAGGAATGTGTCGCCTAGACTGCAGTGCACGTGCACCTCGGAACCGTTTAAACTCTCTCTGCTCTCTCTCTCTTTCTCTTCCTCTTCGATATAGGAGGTGCTGCTGGTGCTGCTGCAACGGTGCACTTCGTGCGCAGAGTGTCTGACGAGGAAACGAGTCCGCGAGCTATCGGTATTGATCTGGCGGCGATCATTAATTAATTCCTCGTTAGTCGTGCGATGTTTATTAATATCGCCGAGCCCCGGGTGATGATTGAAATGCGTCGTTAGATTGAGACGACTTAGAATTTCAAAGTGAAGAGTTGTTTTCGTTATTTTTTTTTTAACATATTTTTTTGTAAGTATCGTAATACCTAATGAGTTTCGTTATCATGTTGACCTTGAGCGAAATATATTCCTTGCGTGAAATTTTTATTCTTTTACTCAATAAGTTGATATGTTTGAAATTAAAAATCTTTTATTTATTTCCGTGACTTCGAACATTGGAAATGGTTTATAGAACTGTTTTTAAATATAGATTTCTTGCAATTTCTGTACTTACGGTTTTTAATAACCCGATATTATCTTTTGCTATAATTACGAGTTACAAGGGTAATTAAACGTTAAAATTTTATTAGTGAAGTACAGTGATGGATTAACTAGCGTTATCGTAAACGTACATGTAAGTAGTTCAAACGAGTAATAATTTGTACTTTTTCTCATTCTAAAGTTTATAGATTCGCATTTTTTATAAGAAAAAAAATGTAGAAAAAAAAATGAAATCTATATAATTGTCTGAATTGATGCTCATTAGGAATCGTTTCAAAACCTAAAAATAACTGTGAATGGAAAAAATTCCGTTAGTTCGATCTGGATATCACTGAATAGCCACTGCAACGCTATAATTTACTAGAAAAAAGATTGTAAGGCAATTGTAAAAACAGTAATTTAGTACAATTCCTGTACATGTTGAAAGCCACCTTATGAACAGATACAAAGTTGCATTTCCAACTAATTAAAAGTTATACTGGTTATGTAATGTAAGCACGTACATTTTGTAAATAATATTATAAAACCACTTTATTTTCATGAATTTATGAAAAACTCAGAATTTATTTCAGTTTAAATCTAAATATTTTGTTATTGAATGTGTTACGTTCAATTTTTGTTCAATAAATTTCCAAACGTTATCGCATTACAAACGATAACAATATTCAACATAAATACTTACAATAGCCATATAACAGCAATTTTCCAAAAAGTTACTTTAACCTTTTAAACCAACGGTTTAATGAAACAATATCTCGTTTTACGTCTCTATTAAGCCTGAGAATAAAATCAATAAAACACCTCGGCAACCCCATCTCCCAAGTAAAACAGTGCTTTCAAATCTTCTTTCGCTCGTTAAAAGTACAGCGGAACATCCTCGAAGTATCCGGATCACTTAAAAAACCTCTTCCCCCCCAGTCTTCGTCTGTTCTTAGCGATAACGAGCAAGCGCGAGAAATCGGCGTCGGGGTTTTGCCCTCATAACCCCACGAGGTGGAATAGAAAGAGAGGGAGAGGGGAAAAGAGGGAGACACTCGAGAGCCACCGAGGCGGATGCATCCCACCTTCGCTCTCATTGTATGCCCCTGCGGTCGTCGTCGTTGTCTCCTAGTCTTTTTCCCTCTCTTGTAGCTTCCTTCTCTCTCTCGCGCGCTTGCATTCTTTTCTCGCCTTTTCCTCGCGCGCACGCAGTCGGGAAAAACGAGGGAGAGAGGGAGGGAAAACAAGAGGGCAAAGCAGCAGTTCCCTCCGCGTCTATTCACACAGTAGTGCATTTCAAGAAATGCTTATTATGTTCTACGGGCGACGGTCGTCGTCGTAGGAGGAGGAGGAAGAAGGGGAGGGGGGGGGAGTGTATAAGGAGTAGTTGTTGCGGTACGACGATGCAAGGGGATATGGTTTTTTGCCCTTACAAGTTCTTCTTCGCTTTTTCTCCTACGTCTCTGGGCCTTTTTTGTTCCGTGAGCGCGCGCGGGCGCGTTGCATTGGCTTTGTCGTGAAAAGAGAGCTCCTGCGGAGTGCTTTGATTTGAGGAAAATGTGTATACATGTAGGATGGCATGCGCGTTGAGAGGTGTGCATGAGGGCACTTTTCTTTGGGAACCTGGCTCTCACAAATAGCAGCTCGTTTACCTTTTTGACGAGTGCACGAGTGCGGCTGAGTTATGTAATGCCGGCGAGAGTTGAGGCAGGTCGTAGATTGAACTAAGGAGATTATCTGTTGAAGTGAAAATTGATTTATTGTGTGCCTGAGAATGGGGCTTTCTTCAACGATGTTAAAAGTATGCTGTACACGTTTAGAAAGATCTTTCACGAACGAACGAGCGGATTAGAATCGTAATAACATATTTATAATAATTAAAAATTGGTTGTTGTCGAAATTTGCCACTTAAATGACATTTTGTGATTTTCTAATTAATGCAGCAAAGAATATTTAAAAAAATTTTCTATGATAATGCGAAAAAATAGTGTACACTTTGTTCTAGAAATTCTTAATGTACTACTTCAAAATATTGCACTTTAAAAATCTCGACAAATGATTCTAAAAGTATGTTATCAACGAGGTTAGCTTGTTCTAGAAATAAATGTGATTTATTTGTCTCAATAAAAAGTGCCGTTTAGTTTGAATATTCAGTTTTACTCTACTTTTTGCAGTTTGAATTTTACAAGGCTGGGAAAAGTTCTTTTAGCGTAAATACAATTATAGCAAATTACACGTACCCTTGAAGATAATAAATTGTAAAATAAATGACTTTCAACTAAAAAGCTTTGTTTTTACAAGTCAAGCGTGGATTCCTTCAAAGTTTAACAACTCCACTTTATATTTAATATACAAATAACAATGGATTCTATGGAAAACTGTAAATCATTTTAGAGATTGCAGACCAATTTACAAGGAAGCATAAAAATTATTTACCCAAATGACCACATAATTGTATTTTATCTTTTTGTAATAAAGGGGTACGAAAAACATACTCATTAAAAAAAAAAGTCCCAATATCCAAACAGAATCATTAACACTTTTTATAAAACACATAATATAATCCAATGAAAATATTCTGATCATTTATTAACAGACTAACAAAGATTTTAATCATAGAATATATCTAAAAATTCTTCCCAAGAACAAATAGCATCGGTATTATAATATTTCAGCTCGCAACACTTTCACTAATGGATCCTAAAAATTACTTTCAAAAGTTCATTAATCGAAGTGTACAATCGACACGACGTAGCAGAATACGAAACGTCAAAGAGCCGTCCTAGAAAAATGATTTACGCCCGGTTAAAACGAACTCACCCGAGCACGCACCAATAATTTCCGAGCAAATATTTTCTCGCCTCCGCGCACGCACGCATTATACCGTGTTTGCCTGTACAGCGCGCGAGGGATATATATTCTTCGCCTAAAAATAACCTCGCTGTAAGGCTTTCTTTCTGTTCCCCTGTCACAGGTATATATACAGGGTGTGAGAGGAGGAAGCAGCGGGGGAGGGGGGGGGGAGGGGGGTGACAAAGGGTAACGAGCCAGGCAGACACACTCGCGACGGCTGATCGATGAAACGCGCGTGTGGCTTACACGCCGCGGCGCGCGCTCGCACACTCGCGTCAATAAGAAGGATCAAAGCTAAAGGCTGGCTAACTTTTGCGTGCGTTCACATGAGCGTGAGGAAGCCAAGGCCGCAGGGACGCGTAACTCTACACCGGGCTCTGTGTTGTACATCAGGGGCTGCAGCAACAGCAGCAGCAGCACGCGATATACAAACGCCTGTATAAGGTGTAATGTCCGAGCAGACCGCAGGCGCGACACGTGCTTGTGTGCGTTTTGATGTACCTACAAGCCGCTGTGTTATTCGGCGCTATGCGATGTGTGGATATGAAGGGACGAAGTAGGCCAGACGGGGGAAGGGGAACGAATGAAGTCCGTCGAATTTTATAGGTCTCGGACGCAAGGATCTAACGAGATCGTGTTCGCCGCTCGTTCGCGAGGGTAAGATAGGGATCGCTGACACAATTTACTTTTTTTTTTCTCTCTCTCTCTTTCATTCGTCGGTTCGGCCTTTGGACGAGCGGATAATGATGGCCGGGGATGGATGGTTGCGCGCGCGGGGGGAGAGGTGTATATAGATTATCGATGGGCATATTTAATGAATTATTAGCATGAAGTGTCAGTGAGACTGGCGCGGTCAGAGACGACGGTGCGAAGGTGACAGGCTTTGAGCTACTGACAGCGTAGCGAAAAATTCCTACTCGGGCTTATCAGATAGCATAGCAAGACCACTGGAATTTTAATCCGATTGCGTAAAAATATTCCGCTGCTTGAATAATATTGCAATGATTCAACGAACTTTTTGGAGAAAGTATGATGTTTGTTAACTTGAAAAAAGACTTGTTAGTTTTTTTTTATCATTTATTTACGTATATAATTGCACGTCGTGATCGTAAATTCTGGCTGGCTGATAATTTGATTTAAATGTCTCGTATCAACGTCTTTTATACTTGTAATATTTTCAGTATAAACGTTGCGTAAACTACGTGTTTTATAAGACTTGCGTTGTTCGACAAGCAAATTCATTAAAACAATCGTAAAACACGGGTATAAGTTGTGTGTTGTGAATTCAATAAAAGACGCATATAATATATTAAACTGTTGGATCTTGACGATAGCCGTGTGACTAACAAACATATGTGTAATTTTAAAATAAATAGCTATTAAACCTTCATGAAATTTATCTGTTAAAAATTAATGGTATTCTTTATACAAATGTTATTTAATAGCGTTATTTTAGATCAGTAGGTAACATTTTAAAAAATTGTGATATTTTTATTCCGTTCAAAAATTAACAACTGAACAGAAAAAGATCATGATATATTGTTAAACAAAATTCGATGATAAAATTGTAATCTTACTATAAACATATTAAAAACTGAATTCAATATTAATGTCCCCTGTTTTTTATTAGCGGTCAGCCCATAATCACTACTAAAATATTTATCTACAAATAATTTAATATTTATAATTAATTGATTGGGAATTTTTTGTGTTACAGGTGAGTTACAGTGATTATCCTGTCCATTTGTTTTCACGTAAGTTTAAGGACATTATACATATACAATATACGTATAAAATTTTACCTATTCAGCAACTTTCTTAAATGATAATTATTATTTATGCTATAAGTAAATTAAGTAGTTACATGTCTATCAACCGAGACATTTTATTTTAAAAGTGTCTTCCTAGTCTTCCATTCTCTACCCAACTCATCAACAGAACAAAGAATACCGTGAAAAGACCTACATTCATTTTTCCAAGTATCTTGGATAATTCGTTTCTGAGATTTTCAAAAACATGTCAGAAAGGTTTACCAACACCAACATTCTCAAACTATATACTCGCATATCTTCAAACCCAAGTTCAACCTTAGAAAAAAAAAACTCCATGCGTTGCATCTAAACTCGTCACCCACTGCGCACAGAGGCGCAAAA
>JAPYZP010001499.1:0-16339 GCA_030522985.1 Torymus sinensis | reverse complement strand
AGCGCAAAAAAAAACAACGGCAAAGAGCGTATCGCAAAAAGTGACGGCGAAACACAAGCTCGCGTCTATACTATCTCTCTTGCCAGTACACATACAGCTTATAAGCCAGCCTAGCAGAGCGTACGCGCTAGAGGCCCTTTTATTGGTCGCGCGCGCGCGCCTCCTCGCTAGACCAGTTTCCGAGAGCTGGAAACTGGTTTATCCCGAGAGAGTGGCTCGGGGAGAGAATATTCAGCGCGCGCGAGCGGCTAATTATGCGGAAGAGAGGCGCGAGCGAGAAGCATCCCCGGCGCGTTATCGACCACTTTGCCTATTCCCCCCCACTCTCTCGGGGAGAGCAGCTTCGATCTACCCAACTATACGCTCGCCTTTTCCGCAATATTCCGCGAGGTTTGCTCCTTTTGCCGGACGGCCGCGGACTCGAGGTTCCCTTATATTTCTTTCTCTTTTTTTCAGGCGGAATGAGGGAGGAAAGTTCGGCGGATTTTAATAACCGCGACGTGATAACGATTCAAGTTTTTTAATCTGATATAATATACCGACGTTTTCGTGGAATAGGATATGAGTTTCTTTCTTTTTTTCTTCGGCAACGTATTTTCGTCCGTTTTTAATTATTTGGTATATATACGAGAGATGCCGATATGGATTTCAGCTGATAGTAGCATTGATTTAGCGGTAGGAAGTAATCATTCCCGGACAGTTAATCAATATCGCGCGTAGGCCGGTTTAATTATCGCTTCTTCCATATTCGCGCTAATCACAGAGAGGTCTAAGGTACAGAGCCCGGTGCTTTAGCGTAATAAACGTCCGGGTAATTTAGATATTGCATTCTCTTCGCATTAACCCGAAGTGATTTATCTATTAGGTGTCCACTTATAAATTTCGTGGGACGGATTTCGACTCGAGTAATGATACATTGGCTTTTCCGGTCTCTGAATTTCGTATTGTGCGGTCTGTAATTGGAATTGCCAATTAGGTCATATACATTATATACAAGGCAGTGGGCTTTTATTTATTTCATCGTCCACAATATAAAATGCTTTTAAAACTTATATACACACTGTTTCAGCTGCTATATATAATTACATTTCATAAATCACTCAACAATTTTATTTTCGCCAGTTTTTCGAAAGAATAAAACAAATTTATACCCAAAGTCAAACAATAAACTACTACTTCTATCATCATAATTAACGTTTCGTGACTGGTTTACATTAAAATTTTTTACTATTAGACAACTAAATCGACCAGGTTAACAAATTGTCCCCGATAAATTAAGGCCAACAAACATTCGCAATAACAATAAACAACGTTTTTTTCTTACCCTGGCCCTTTAATTAAGTTTCCAAATCGTCGAAACTTCGTCCCCCTCTAAACCTTCGCGCGCCGTCTCGCGCCCTCTTCGAAAAACTCCCGACCCTCCGCCACATTTCAACCCCGTGTAAATTATCCGTCCTCTCCACAACCCTTTTTGCTCTCCTACGACGTGAGCTCTCCGCATGCGCGTCCCTTGTCTTTGTTCGCTGCTGTACCTCCGCGTGTAGTATACATATACACACACGCCCTCTCGAAATTCGTCGGATTATTTCGAGCGAGAGCCCGACGAGGAATTGGATTGCCGCGCACGCGACGACGCCTTTCGTGGCCTGGCAACTATGCCAGGCATGAACCTAATCTCGCGCCCGCAGCCGCGTGTGTGAGCGATCCTGATGCGCCTGTGTATAATAGTTTCCCTTGGTAATGTATAACGTGGAGTTAACTAACTGGAGGATTATTTTTGGAAGAGACTGGACACGCTTCTCTGTGTGTGTGCATCTACGCGCGAATGGTAAATTGCAATCGCTTTGCGCGCGAACGAGCTTTTAATGGTCGGAGATTTACACATACACACACAGAGAGCAGCGGAGGGCTTTCGGGATTTATTTCGTGTCGGTGAATTTGTTAACGGGCGTGGTGGCAAATGAAAGGGCTGTTTGTGTTGGCTAAACTTTATAGGGTAAGCACGCGTTAGTTTGCACTGAATTAATTATATATATTTAGAGGTTTATTCGTAAGTGAAAATACCGCGTTAATTTGCCGATTGGGCAGAGCAATGGAACTTGCGATAATGGAAAGCTTTGAAACGTAATTTAATTATTTTAGGTCGCTGCAAATGATACGGAAAGAAAATACACCATTGAATTTAAAGTAACATTGACACAGTAAGAGGAAATGAATATCATAATCATTGACACTGACACGCTTATCAAGAGACATTGGCACGCTCAGCGACACGAAGAAAAAAAAGATAATTATAATTGCCGCGTTAGATTACAATCGCATCATTGTGCACCGCTACATATACAATATTCCACCTTGTTTCCCTTTTCAATCTCCGTTCGATCCTTCAGCCTCATCGTCCGGAAAAACCAATCGCTCAGCTTTTTTTTTCCTTCCGTAGCCAAGCCACACGACGACGCCGCCGCGCGCATCCGTATATAATAAACCTCGATAATGCATTTATCGTGGAAAAATAGTCCGGAAAACCGCCAGGGCCGGGACAAGTCAAGGTCCTCCCTATCTTCGTCTCCCTCGGCGCGCACAGAGACGGAGAGAGAGAGGAAAGCCCCCACGGGAGCTTGGGAAAAAAGTCTCGAGACAAAGACACTTCCTGCGGCGGCAGGCAGCCAGCCAGCGCGCGATTTCTTGCGAGCTTTGCCCTCGTAATTCAATCGGCCGTGTAGCCTTTGCGCGCCGTCGTCGTCGTCGAGTGCAAAATAATAAAAGCGCAAACGAGACACGCTCCAGCGAGCGAGAGAGAGAGAGAGAGACGAGAAAACAAAGATGCTCTAGTCCTTCCGCGTTTACGAGCGCTTTTTTACCGCAGAGATATATATATTTGAATGCGTTTATTGTCCTGCGCGCGGAAACAGAGGGATGAAAAGAAAAGAGAGAGAGAGTATTTTGGCTTTTGATGGGTCGCGATTGAAGTCGACGGCGAGCGCAGGTTGAGATAATTGAGACAAATAGTTCCAAGCGGAGAGGGTACAGACGGGGGAATACTATTTCCATCTATTTAAACGCCCGAGTCAATATTAGAGGAAGCGATGACACGTCGTTCCCGGCCAAGTGTGGTTATTGTGTGTTCTCAAGGTGGCGGCGCTTAGTAATGGACTAGAAATAGCTGACAGTGTAGATGCAACGAGGTATTTGCTCGTGCCTGATGTGGTATGTGACTACTGCGCAGATTCCAATAAAGTAGTATATTATCCCACAACTTTATAAAAAAAAAACATTTTTTTTTTACACAATTTAATATATTTTTGTTGATATTTGGCCGTCAAAAATACCACCAAGACATTGCAAACAAAACAAAAAAGAATCCCGGCGCCTTCTAGTAGATAACCAATCACGTTATTACTTAATTTTCAAGAATTTCAACGGCGACAAAAAAAAGAAGGTTACCAGTTTACAAACAATCGTAATCTAAATGTCTCAAACAACACTTTTTTCTCTCTCTCTCTCGACTATGCGTCAATAAGACCGCGACCGTATATACGAAATAATCACTCAATTTTGTCCAATCAAGCGGCTGATGCCGCTCGCGCCGCCGGCAGCGCTCATTAAAATTATGCAAACCTATATATAAACGTCGATAATGCATCTCGCATCACAGCTCGCGCGCGAACTTATACCTCTCAAAGTTCACAGCGCGCGCTTATACTTACTTATCTCGGCCTTTCACATCGCCACGATATTTTTCATCCCGCGATTCATACACATACGCAAACTCCCCCTCGGCGATTAATTCTCGCGCCCGATCAATTGACGATGATAAATCCGTCGCGATGCAAAAGAGCGCTCGCGCGAAACAATGGGGAGAGATGCAAAACAGCGGAATTGGAGAGGAAAGGTCAGACGAAGATCAAAAGGGTGGCTCGCGAAATTAATCGCGAGGCGATTCTGCCGCCGTCATACTTTCGGCGCGACGCGTGTCACGCGACCTTCGCGACTGTCTGGCGAGACGCTGCTGCTCCGAAAAAGACTTTTGCCGCGAGATAAAGCGCGAAACGCGCGGGGCTCAGCAGTTTTCGAGTGTTGCGAAATACCCGAGCCGTGTATTTTTGACTGAAAGCCGCGCGGTGATGGAATTATTCCGCGTGCGCGCGGGAGCTTCGGGTTGTATCTTTTTGCGGAGTGAAATTCAACGCTGACTCGCGGATAGGTAAGAGGAGTTTCAAAGGGACGTCGTCGTCACGCGCGTTTCCTTTTCAAATATTTTCATTTTTCATATTTTATTTTATTCTTGAAACATTTTCCAATTTTATACAATTTTTTCTTTTTTTGTATCCTTTGTGTTTTTAATTCTATATATCAATTTTGCTTTATTACTGGATAAAATTCATTTATCAAAGATTTTCCATCAATATTGTATATTTTTGCTTTGATATTTGATAATTTACTTAAAGTTTCAATTTTAAAATGAATTTTACTCTTTTGGTGGCTCGTATGTATATAACATTATAAATACGTTATACAAAGTTGAAATTTAATTTTGATAACGAAAATTATTTCATTATACCACGATAGGTGCATGTAAAGCTAAAGTTCAATTTCAATTAAGAAATATTATATTTCGTTATTCAAAATAAAAAAAAAAGAAAACGATTTCTCAGAATGAAAAGTTACAAATAGAAAAGCGTTCTATTGTTCGCAGATCTGAATCGTGAATCAAAGCCACTGATATCGCGCCGACCCTTCATTGTTCAACGAAACAACACCTCTCACGGAATCACTGCAATATCCATCCATCCATGCTAGTTTTCAATTTACCTCCTCCTCCTCTCTAGCCTTACATAACCCTCCTCTCTCTCCCTCAATTACCCGAGAAAATATATATCAAAACGCGCGTTGCGCAACGAGTGCGAGCTAGCGCACCTCGCACTCTCCTGCTTACGATTCAAATCGTAAAAAATCTCGCGCGTATTTACTTTCTCGAGCAAACATCCGGCACTACAGTACAGCAGCAGCAGCAGCTGTTTTATCACCGTTACAACGCGGAGAGGACTATCATCACGCTTAATTATTTTATAAGAAAAGAGGAAATGAGAGGTGGGACCACGCGAAGGGATCAACCGCAATGAGTCGGCGGGCGCGGCCCGCAAGAAGCGCAAATTTATATAGTAAATTGAGGAGTGCGCGCGCGTTTTCTCCGCGTTGCATTACAACCTTATGCGCCGGGGAAGAAGCAGCCGTAAAAAGTGCAGTCGATGGGCAGAGAGAGAGAAGCGGAGGACACGCGCAGCAAAACTACGCTCTGTGCGTTATACCTACACGCAGTTCTTCGTTTCAGCCGCGTACTTTGCGCGCTTTATTATACCCCGCGCGCCGCTGAATTATATAGACAAAAAGCCCAAGACCTTACACTTGTATATATATGTATATAGTTTCACGTTTACGATATAGATGTATATATAAAGCAAAAGGCGCGGGCACGTCGAATGATTTTTCTTGTTCCTCTTGGCCGCGTGTTTTACGAGGCCGCGCGAGCGAGAGAGAGAGACAATGTACATAGCACCTGTTATACCTACCACACCGCGCGCACGAAGAGTTTTTGCTGCGGGGAGTTTGGCGCGTCCCACACCCTTGCCGCGGCCGCCGACGCGCGCGAAATAAAAGCTGCAGTAAAGTTTTCGACACGTTGGTCCGTTGCGCAAAGAAACGTGTATATATAGTTGCCCGACGAGTTTATTATAGTATTGGCCGGGGTAATAAGCACGTTTTATCGGTATACGCTGAAGCTAATGGAACGCGCGTCCGCGTGTTGAAATTTATAGGCGTGTTTTATACGTTTCGCGTAATGTAATAATTGAGAATATCGCCTCGCAATTCGCTTTGTGTTTATATTATTGTAATATAATGTAATAAAGAATGTGCCACCTTGAAAGAGATGTATTTTGTACACTATAAAGCTGTGTATAATCAGCACCGATGCGTTACTATACACGACGGCTATATCGGCCGCTATTACGCGTGAAAAGAAGACAAACGCGACTGATTAGCTCGAAGATTAATATCAGAAAATAAAGAAGCGAATAGACATCCTCTTCCCCTCGCGCGCGAGCGAGCGCGTCAATTATTCCTCAACGCGAGAGACGAGCTACCGACAAAAGGAAAAAGGTCAGATTACACGCGCTTGCAGGCGATTGATTGCACCCTTCTGTTTTCCTCACTTCCTCTCTCTCTCCTACTCTCAAGCATATAAATTCGCGATAAATACACTTGCCCCGGCTTTCCTCAAATCGACCTTTCGCGCGTGCGCGCGCAGTGTACAAAACGTGGTACACAAGATTGCAGTAATCGGAATTATGAATCGCGCAGCGCTCGATCAATGACGAGAGAGAGAGAGACGCAACCTTTCTCTCGCCTGGTCTTCGGCGAAATTATACGCGATTGCGCGTCCCGTGCTTATTAGACGAGCGCGCGCGTCGTCGCGCGATAAGTATACTCGAGACGCGCCGCGCGGCTATACAATATAACGAGACCGCGGGGCGGCGTGTATACACGCATTAAAGATAAGAACCTCTCGTCGTAGTCGCGGTTGTAAATTTTTTCTCTCTCCCTCCCTTTCTCAGGGCCTTATAACTCTTTGCTAAACTATACAGCCCCCCGCGGTAATCGCGCGACGAACAAAAGACCTACTCGCGACGACGAGAAGCTTCTAGCTCGTCTTCTTTACCTCCTCCTCCTCTTCTATCTTTTTGCTTCCGCTTCTCATTGTCAATTTGTCTCTCTCTCTCTCGCTCTCGTGGGAGGCAACCGAATGGAGCAGAATTACGAAATTGCGAGTTGAATGACACTCGAGTCGCGCGCGCACGGTAGCACTGCAAAGTGCTGCGCTGCTGCCGTCGTTGCCGGAGGAGCGATAACGAAGTGAGCGAGAACGTTTTATCGAGTTAATAGGGGGGAACTATCTCCGTCTCTCTCGCTGAATTTTTCGGAGAGACGAGGAGAGCGCGCGCCACTACGGTTTTTAATATCTGTACAGCTCTCGGCGAACGGGGGGGTTCCATTTTAATTGTCTTTTTAACGCGAGGCCGCTGATTAATTATTGTATACTCATCTTTATACAAATTAATTCGGGGAATTTGGCGGATTAAAATGGAATTTTTTACAGTTTAATAAGTTGCTTAATTGAAAGCACGGTTGGAATACGAATTGTTAAAATTGGATGGGGATTCGTATATATTTTATAAAAAGAATTTCACATTGGTGAGAAATCATCAGTGAGAAACTCGGTGAGAAAATAAGATAATTTTATAAATTAAAAGTAAGATATAATATTGGTATAATAGCTGGTATATAACAATAACAAGGAACTTCATAAATAAATTCAGGGATGTTTCGATTATTCGGAAACTAGTATAAATCACTATATTCTATAAGCAAAACAAATTTTCTGAACCAAAGGTTTACAAAACTTTTTGATTCGAACTCAAAGAATTGACAAACGTACACGTCTTAACAAGTTGCGTATTAGTAAACAATGCAAAACCAAACCATTTACGCACTCTATACGATTCTATTTCAGTAACATTCACAAAGGCTCTACTACATAATAATACACCACAAGCAAGATTCGGTCGCATAACATGTATGGCGACACGCCTAAACCTAATTCAATATCAACTCGAGTTAGAATCACAATTAAAAATCTCCTTCGCCAAAAAGAAAAAACTATTGAAGTAGTATACCTATATAACACACTACTGCACTCCAATCCGCACACAATAACAAAGAATATCTAACTCGTGCAGCACTCCTGGCCCCCTAACCGCTCTCTCTCCCTCCCTCTCAGCCGGTATATCGCGAAACAACTCCAGACCCATAACGCACTCGTATTATAAGAAGTGAGTCCCGCGCGCGATACGGAATTAATGAAGTAGCATTATTATACTTGATAAAAGCGGGCGCGCGCATACACCTATATGTACATATACGTATACCCGCGGCGAGACAATTGAGAGAGGGAGAGGCTCTTAATAATCAGTTAGCGGCAGCGGCGCGTATATTAACTAATTAAAGTCCCCTCTCTCAAGGTGGAGGCCACTACTCTCGCCGCGATCTTATCGCTCTCTACGAAGGGGGCGAACGGGGGCCCTGCACACCAAAGCGCACGCAGCAGAAAAAAGAAAGAAGAAGGGAAATGCGCGCTCTCGCTCGCAACACGCGTGCCGCGCGTCTCGCACCTGCGCACGCCGCGATTATTATGCAAGCGGCGTGCGCGTCGTGAAAATGGAATACCCAATATGGCTCGCGGTCCGCGTGTGTATATGTATACATACATACACTGCAGTATGTGTGCGCGTCCGCTCCTTCGCGCCCCATGATTTATAAGGATAATTTCCGCGTGAGACGCGCGGGAATTCGATTACTTTTCCGTATAGCGGCGTTAGAGCTCGAGCTGTCTGTTTCAATTTCACGCGGGGATAGGGTTCCACGCGGCCGCGTAGATACTTATATACACTAGCGGCGCGGAGGAGAGTTTCAGCGCAATTTGTTGCGAGAGTGAGGGGTTGCGAACGACGACGACGGCGTCTACGAGAGGAGGAAAGAGTTTTCGGTGTCCGTGTTTTGGAGAGAGAGAGCGAGAGTAAGTGTATAGTGGCGTGAAATTTGTGTGCACGCGGAAACGCGGTGGTGGTGTGCAGACGCGAGTTGTTTTTATTGCGGTAAGTAGCAGCGTACATCAGTGATTTCGCGCTAACGGGCTTGTTTCTGTCAGTTTGACTGGATTTAAGCGCGCGGTGGTGTGGTAAAAATTTGGCGTTTTATTAACTTTGTAATTTGCAGAGCGAATAGGTAATTGTAATGTTTAGACGAGATTAAGTCGTGTTTTCGTGCTTCATGTATAATAAATATTTTCCTTACACTTTTCATTATATATAGGTATACATTCTTTTGAGCTCGTTTGATTGAAGTGCTAGTTAAGCGTGTCAAACAAACCCGCTCGGTTAATTCTGCTATTAATGGAACGTGCACTCTTTGAACGGTTAATTGCACCTTCCTTTCGTTATTTATAGCTAACTATCGGGTACAGAAATCTCATTTACGTTACAGCTCTCTTTCGGATTGCAGGGTGGCTGGAAATTTGAACAGCTAACTAACTATAGCGAGCTCGGTTATAGCTGCAACTATTTGTAGCTCGGTAGACTTTACGAGGATTAACTATGGGTAGTTCTTTGGCTCCGATCTATATCTTAACAACCTGAATATATAAGTTTTTATCTATACCTACATACTATTTAAGGCAATGAAAAGTTGGTTCAATAATTAATTGTAAAATTCAAAAATTACTCATTTTCTCGAAAGGATATATAATTTCCTGGGAAGCAGTCAAACGTTCGAGCCGTGCTTTACGATACCAGAAAAAATAAATATATGACACGACGTTATTTCATTAAAATTTCCTCAGAAAAAATGCGATCTCATACGAGATAAGCGCACGAGATGAACGACGGGGCTAAGCGCACTCGCCAGATGTTTTATTTTCAGAGAGAAATTTACGAGACGAGGCAGATCAAAGAACGGAAAAGGGGCAGAATAAAATAAAACTAGGATAACCCCTTTCTCGGCTGTCAAAAAACCTCATCACTTAGCGGAGATAAAATTCTTGATTTTTCGTCTATCCATTAAAACGTTTTTAGCCATTATAAAATCCTCGTAATATATATAATTCATAATGTAATAACCATTAGTCTAGCATTTTATTATTATATAATTAACAAGTAACAATTACAAAGTATGATAAACTTTTATAATAATAAATCTTTATTTGTTTTCTTTTCATAATTCTCCCAAGTAAAATCCATTAAAATCCATAAACCCTTACACTACGCACTATAACAAACAATTAGTCGTCGTCCTCAAACTCCTCTCACAACCGCATACATTCCTCAGCTCTCTTCCCGCGCGGCGCACGACGGTGCGCACTGCAGCGCAAATCCATCGCGCGCGATCCCGCAAATTAGGCGAGAGTCTCGACTTAGAATCCGCGTCTCGTTACTTGTTTTGCCATACCGATTTAGAACCACGGGAGCGCGCGGGCACACGAGCGCGTAACGATGGAAAGGACAGGAGAGAGAGAGAGAGAGAAATACGAGAGAAAGCGCGAGCCAGTTCCATCGCGGAAAATAGAGAAAGAGGTGCGCGTCGAGAGGCGGATAAGGGAGGCTTTCAAACAAAACGGCAGCAGCGCGCGTATATGCAGAGAGGAACCGGGACTCCGATTGAATGTTAAGCCTCTACTGTCCGTCCATGCATAAAACAAGAGCGCGCGCTCGCGGCAGCGCCATGCGTATATATCTACGACCGTTGCGTATCTCCAGACAATCGCGATCGATTTAAAAATTAAGGAAAGCAGAATTATTTGTGACGCGGGGTGACAGAGGCGGAGAGGCTATTTTTAGATCGGCGCTTTATTGTGATACTTGAATGTGGGCTTTTGTCTTTAATATTTTGATAAATTATAAATGGTTTTTTTTTAATTGATTGATTTCATTTTTGAGTGATACCAAAAATATATTGGATAATTATGTAATGAGCTAAAGAAGAATGGATAACTGAAACGATTAATAAAAATTTCGAAAATGTTATAACTAAAGAGCTCCAACATAATTTTATCGTAAAAAATCCGAAAAAGTTACGATATCATTGGCAAAATGAAATACAATAAAACTCATCGAGATATTAAAATCGCGTACGCCTTGATTCACGAATATAACCGTAAAACCTCCTCGAATTTTTAGCTAATGAGGGAGAAGAAGCATGCGCGCGTTAAATCTCGGCACAACTCAAGCTCTAACTACCAGACGACGTATACATACGGCGGGCAGCCGCACGTGTATATATCCACGAATATAAACGCATATTAGCGGTAGCGCACGATTAAACCGTACGCGCGTGCGCGCGCGCGCTTAGTTTCCGAGGCGAAAGACGCGCGCGGTGAAACCGACTACTACTACTACATACTGACTGCCTCGCGCAGCGGCGCGGTAGCAGCAGTGGCGGCGGCGCTTATAAATAGATAGTTAGGGTCGACGGACAGAGGCAAAGAGACGAAAGCGAAGCGTGAGAAACGCCGGGAGATTCATTCACCTGCGCAGCAGCGCGGGAGAGAGCGCACTGTATATAACACAACACGCGGCAACAGCGCCTGCGATCGACTAATACGATCAAAACACCGAGAAAGAGACGGTCGAAATAGTTTTAAAATCGCGCAAGCGAGGAGAGAAAAAGCGGTTTTGGGTGGCGACATTCCTATAGCGCGGGGTTTTCGGGCTACGAGGTTATTGGGTACACATGTGGGAGAGGAGAAGACTCGTCTTTTGTTAATGTCTTTTCGGCCGATTACCTTGCTTGTTATGGTAATGCAAAGGACGTATTTAAATTGGGGAGAAATGGGGTCTAGGTGGGTCCATTCATATTCTCCGGCTTTTATATTAAATTTGATACAAGTTGAGATACCCATATGTATAGTCAACGTGTTTTCACGAATATATCATCAGATGATTCATGCTTTAATCTTTATAACAACTGAATAGTTACTGAAAATAAAACCTCGTACGCGTATACGTATTATATACCAAAAATCAAACATGACAATTTGCATTCATTAAGTTAATTCCCGCAGATTTTTATTTTTTGTTTATTATCACGCCTTTATTCACATAGCACAATGGGACATTAAAACAACCGCGGACTTTCCAAAATTTCGAATAGCTCGCACAATACCGCTAAAAATCACCGCGCGTCGTCCCACGTATTATATATTCAACGCCTATACACTCGCCTCGCACCTCGTTCCCGTCTTTTTCACCAAAATGAATAATTCATCGGCGAAAATCAATAGGCCCAAAATATTCATCAATTGTATTATATAAAACGCGTTATATTATAATGGATACTATACGCAGCGTCCATTGGTTTAACTGTAAAGTCAGGCGCGAGCGCCGACGAGAAAACTATCATGCGAGAGTTATTTCCGTATTTCCTTTTCCGTACATATTATACTTATGTATATGCGCGGCGTGGTCGCAGCCTCGCGCAGTTTTATGCAAATATCGCCGCGTATAGGTCCCCGCGCGATAAACGAGCGCGAAGGACGCCGCTAGTCGATTTTTACGTGCAATCTTGTAATTTGTACGTATATATAGAAAATCGCTTTGAAGCGCAACGATCGTCGCGATTATCATCGTCTGATATCGCCGTTATGGGAATGGCCCCCACAGCGACGGTGAATTGACTCTCGTTTTCAAATTAAATTAGTTTCAACGCGTGGCAGGTAATGTTTGCTTTTATTTTCATTGAATCCTCTATGTGCACTGAAGCGTCTGTATACACTGTTTCCTGCTCGTGTATTATTACGGTATTGGTAATGTTTATATATATGAAATGGATAATTTTTAAACTTAACATTTATTTTGTATCGTTTACTTTTATCAGTATACTCGTATCATTAAATGTTTTTATACGCGATTGGCCTTTATCTTCTCTTTTTTCTACAAAACTTGATCACTTTAAAATCAATTAAATATTATCTTTATTATTGGTTCCTTTATTAAATTAAGACTATATACGTTTATATTTTCGAAGCGATTCTCGGTAATAAAAGTTTACGGTCAGCGGATCACCAATGCATTTAAATTCGAAAAATGTGTATATACGATATATTTTAGCTCCTCTCCGTGACATATATATAAACTATTTAAGTTTTTAGTACGTCATAAAACGGTTTTTGATTACAATACTTTTAAGTGGAAGCCGAATCTCAAACCCACAGTATAATCATTAAAGAATCATTAACCCAAAATACGTTTTCCAACCAGCATGATATTCAGAAATTAAGACGAAGCACTACAACAACAAAAAATCATTAAAATCAGATACATGCGGCCTAATATTGTCCTACACACCGCGCAGTACATAAAAACGCAGTTAGATATTCCATATAGGCGTTGTAATAAAGCCGACGCACGCGCTCTCCAATCTGAAAGTAATTATATTTATAAAGTCCTTGTCTAATCGCAGCTGTAGCGCTTGTCGAGTGCGCCTCATCATTATCTCGAAGGGAACACAGATGCACCGACACAATCGCCCATCATGTATGTACACACGCGAGGCTCTCTCGAATGAGTGACCGACGCGCGCTGACGTTGTCGAGACATAATTCGTGTCCGAAGCGACGTTTGGTAGAACGAAAACGTCGGCAGGTGTGAGAAAATCATTTTCTGGTATATAATAACGATGTCAATAACGGTGTAAGTCGGGAGCGAGTAATCGCCGTTAACAGTTTGCATTCTATACAATTACTAATAATCCTCCATTTTGTTTTTCATTAATAATAATTTCAAGTTCAGCAACTCTAACAAACCCTATCCTCGAGGCATGCTGTGTGTCTATAGAAAGTCTCGTTACTTTTCTCAAGGATACCACACAGCTACTAAAAAATTCATACCGCCAAATCGCGATAAAAAAAACAACCCCACCTTCTCATTCCCTCACGCACTCGCGAGCAGTCGGCGACGGCGCATCGAAATAAAAGAACTGCGACGCGGCGCGCACGTTGCACCTCGGGCGTGACAATCCACGCCTCGAACAAACGGCCCAACTCTGAAATCGGCGATCGTGCCATCCGGTCTCTATCTACCCGTTCCCGTTACTCTCCGCGTTGATTGACGGCGGCAGTCGGCGCAGCAAACGTCACGCTACCCCGCCACCGGTATAATTACGCCACACCGGTGTCCTATACAGCGCCTCTCGAATTTTCTCTCCTCTCTTCCGTTTTTTACAGCCGGTAGTGCGTGTCGCACGTCTATGCCGCACGTATATGATGCGTGTTTGTATAGGATCATCTGGAATGGCTTCTTCGAGCTGTAAACGGCGCTATAAACTCGATTCGTCGGACGGGGGGCTCGAACAGATGATGATGCCGAACCGGCTCTCACGTGTCTGTCGTTAATGCGATTTTCCCGCGGCTTTGGCGACCGACTTCCTTTTTTTCTCTCTCTCTCTCTCTGGCGAGTCGCCACCGGCGAGTTTTAAGCGAGCTCACGAATACGTGTCTTATCTCTCTCTCGAAAAATTACGCTGAGGACGTTTGAACGATGTCGTTTTAATTTTAACAAATTAACGGTCGTCGATGCCGAACGCGGATTTGAGTGGCGAGTGAAAAAGTTTATGCGACGCGCGCGCGCGCGAGCATCAATAGTCGGAGCACCGGTTGTTCGGCATGAGTATATTCCAGTTTCGAGGAATTGATCCTTATCTCAGCCCTGCCATTTAAATGTTATTAGATTTTTCAACGGCTTTTTCACTGTTGGATATTGTTAGAAAAATAACGGGATTAATTATTGTGATATTTTTGTTATCGTTCATTGCTAATTGTTCGAGTTTAATATAATTAAACTAATTATTATAGGATCGTTACGCGCAATTTTTAGAACATTGTAGTCTATTTCAAAAAAGATTTTGTATATTAATATCGCAGCACGCACGATAAAAAATGTGACACCATTCCTGTCTCGGTCAAGTTTATCTATAAGCACATACTAAGTAGTTATATAAAAATTTTATTTATAAGCGCTGCAGCAAAGCTAATTTGTTCAGTGAACATCGAGTCCACTGTTTATGCTCGTACGTATAATACACGACGTCAAATGAGAACAAGCATAAATAAACAGCACTATATAAACAATAACACTCCCTTATATATCATATAAAAACTCCCAACAAGGCATAATTCAATTTCCTATCCACGCGACAGTTCCATACAAAAGTTTTTTCCACTTCAATCACCGACCTGTCAATCATATACCAACAACTATACAGACCCAGGACAAATACCGTCGCATTAGCGCGCGCGTGTGGGTGCGAAAAACCCGCCGGCGGCAATTCATCATCATCGTCTTTGTCGTCGCGATCCTTCCCTTCCGCGATATGTGTGACACATAAAAGCGTCCACAGCGGAGAGGCAAATCCGCGCACGATATTACGTCAAGGATGGTACACACAAGTGCCGATGACTCGGCGCGATATCGGCGCGATTAAGAGGTGTACATATATATACGAATCGCGCGCGGCAGGTGCGTGGGTGTATATAGCTCTGCCTCTCTGCGAGCCACGCTTCTCGCGGTGATGTGTATACACGCGCTCGTATATATAATTGCGCGGTGTGGGATAAGGAGGCACCGCGTTGCTGCTCTTTTTTTCCGCCGTATATAATTGTCTGCATTATTGTTTGCACGAGGTAATTAGAAAGTTGCGCGCACGCGCGGGTGAAAATTCAATTTAAGGGGCATTAAATGTCGTGTAAAACTCTTGCCTCGCATCAAAGTAATTGTGTGGTATACTCGCGAGAAAACAACATTTGCAGTAAAGCTTTCCGAATAAACTCTCGTTTACACTTTTATTCAAGCGCCTTATATAAAAAAAAGCCTTTTTATAAGCGGGCAGTGAAATTTCGTATATTACGTATACGTTTAATGTTCCCGCGTAAAAAACTTGTGAGAAATAATTTTTTATTTCGCGTCGTATATAATAAGACATTATAGTAGAAAAGAAAATATTATTATTCCGTAAAAACGTTAAAGTGTACTGAACATTTCCTTATTCTAGATTAGAAGCGCGCGTTCTTTCTATATTTAAACTTGAATCATGCCCCGTTTCCAGCTCCTATCGCGCGAGCTCTTTATCCTTCAAAAACCAAAGGGGCATACTTATAGCAGACTCGCTCGCGCAGATTGAAATTTAACCGCTAAAACTAATAATCGCCAACTTGAACAATTCCGTAGCGTGCGACGCAGCGATACCCCCGTGCCCACATAACCAAATTACAAGCCGAACTATTACCCAAGCAGAGCATGCCTGTATTACATATACGTGTGCGCGAATCAAACTCGGGCACTCTCGCATGCATGACGTCTCTCTGCGCGCGCGTGTGTGTGCGTATAATGCGGAAAGTTGCCCCCGAGGCCGATAAGACCGGCGGTAGCAGGGGCTCACACACACACACACACACGTATGCACACTCTCGTCGCCGTGCAGGCTGTCGTTATAGGAAGTTGCCTCTCCGCCGCAGTTGTCGGCGCTTATCGGCCAAGTTTGCGGAAACCACGTGGACTGTCTATACTGTTGGTTGGCCGAGGATGCGAGAGTAGAGGGACACACGCTGCCTCTCCCCCTCACGCCTTCTTTTATTTTCCGATAGACTTTTTTTCTCTCGCCCTCCCCCGTCATTTTTTATCACGTCTGGCCCAGTTCCCGCTTATTGGCTGCTGCTGCGTTTCGTTTTTTTTTTCTT
>JAPYZP010001498.1:0-19739 GCA_030522985.1 Torymus sinensis | reverse complement strand
TAAAATTTCAATTTTTTTTATATCATTTTGATCTCAATTTTTTTTTAAATTGGTGGACTGTCAAAGTTTTGTCATCCATAGGTGAGTAATATACTAATTAGCAAGAAATGTAAGATATAAGACACATCTGTTTAAAGTTAGACAATGAAGTTTAGAGATAGATATAAATATATTTGTTTGAAAAAAAAGAAAAAAAAATTTTATTATTGAAATGTTTTAGCGTTTTTTTTTTTTTTAAATTAATTTTTAGAATTTCAATTGATTAAAAGGGATCGCAAAATTATTTTGAGGAAGCTAAGTGCCAAAGAATTGGCAGCGGTTTTCTTATTATATCCGTTTCCAAATTGGAACGTATAAAGAAATCACGATACAAAATTTTCATATCTTTAGGGCTACTAGACCGCTGATGCCACCTTAAAGTTTATTGAATTTTTCCCGTGTGGTCACATTCATATATAACTGTGACATCATTTAGATTTTAATGACACTTTAGAGGACGGGAACACGAGTATATTGGCTCGATCCATTATCGTTATTTGACCCATGATCATTTAGTGATATTAGATACCATTTTTATGCATTTTCTTAGAAAAAAAGTAGACTGCACGTCTACGTGAAAGTTAGACTGCACGTCTAAATAAGAGGAAGTGATGCCGACATTATAAAGAGAGAGGGGTGGCGGCAGGTCTCTTTCTCTCTCGCACAGGCACAGCTGGAATCTTAAAAGGGTGTCCGCATTATGTGACGTATGTCCTATACTGGATTCAGTGTACCAAGTAAAACTAAATGTCGAATGCCTATTAATCCATGCAACTACAAATGGTGAATCCACCAACACAATCTAATAGATCCGGTTATCTATTAGTTTTGAATCTAATAGATCCGTTCTATTTAATCTACAAGTTACATAGATTAGTAGATGTTTGACAACTTTTTTTTTTTACTCGATACACTCCCAGGAGTAAATGATCTTCTATAATAAATGTTTAAAAAAAGTTTATAACTGATATTAGCAGCTTATAAAGTCAGAGGATTTCAGACTTTTATAAAAGTTGAAAACTGTTATAATTGGTTATAAATAGTTATTTATACTTTTATAAGTTTTTGGATCGTCGTAAAAGTTTAAATCTTTGATCAGCAATAAAAGCTGGTAACTGATAATAACTTTTACGAATTTTTAATAATTTGTACTAATTGAAATTAATAATTGAAATTAATAATTATTTATATTTTGGAATATCTATATTAATGAAATTTCTTTCTTACAAAAAGTGAATAATTAATAAAGTTTTTAAAACTATTAATAACTATTATTATTAAAAAAAAAGATTATAACAGAAAATAACTTTTTACAGATTGATTTTATGGTTATGCGTAATGACTCAAAAAAGTAAATAAAAGTTTATTACTGTTATGAACTTTTTAGCTGTTCACAACAGAAAAAAATCGTTGAAAGTCCTTTACACTATTTAGAAATACAATTTTTATACAATATAATGTGTTTCAGATTGGTTCCGCGAAAGAAATAAAGAAATGGTAACGCAGTAAGTGAATGTTGTTGCTCCGAATGCTGTTTATTATCTTATCCGTTTTTTGCACCGAATGATTCAAAAAGTTAATGACCTTTTTTGTACTGGACTCTTTATCGCATTATATATCACATTAATCAAAATATTATTTGACGTAAAGAAGAGTATTTCAGTAATTTCAAGTATTTATTATTACACAGAGCTACGATTAATAGACGAAAAATCGCTTGAAAGTATCGTTAAAATGATAAAAAAAGCGTCTTTCTTTAAACCTCAGCCATTTACCCAGAATCGACCTATTCAAAATTTAAAAAAATAAATTAAAACTAGAAAGAAAGAGCTTTAATTTGGTTTTTTGAACGACAAAAAAGGTTGGTTCCTTCAAAAGTTACGAAGGTTTGAAGTTGAACAACGAAAAGGCAAAAAAATACAGAAATTGCACGTATCGGCAGCGCCGACTTTGAGAGCATTTTTATGCCTTTTCGACGTTCAACTTCAAACCTTCGTAATTTTTGAAGGAACCAACCTTTGCTGTCGTTCAAAAACCAAATTAAAGCTCTCTCTTTCTTTTTTAAAATTTTGAATTGGTCGATTCTGGGATAAATGGCTGAGGTTTAAAAAAAGGCACTTTTTTACTATTTTCTTGAAAAATTTCAACCTTCGAAAAAATGTGAGACAAAGATCTTTTTAATTGTACACGATTTTCTCGTGTATTTGGTGACACAAGAAATAAGAAAAACCATGTCCGGAAGGTGTGCCTTAAAAAAAAATTTTGACCGATTTGGGAACGCGTAATATTGAAAAAAATTCTGGATTTCCTTGAATACGTAAATTTTGATTTTTGAAAAAAATATATTTGTAAATTTCAGGTCAAGACGAAAAAACCCACTGATATTATTATTTATTGCAATGAATCTCTTTTTAAAAAAGTGATGACCGGAAGAAGCGAAGCCTCTATAGATTTGATCTGCGATTGGCCTTTGGATAAAAGGCGCGAGAATTCAAAATTAAATAAGCATTTTTATTTGATATTATTATTTATTGCAATGAATATGATTAAAGTACAAAGTATTAAATAAATAATAATCAAATTAATGTTGCTTGTAGCTTAAAAAAGATAAACAATATGTTTTATTTAATTATTTGTTAAAGTGATGCTAAGAAGTAGTAAAGCATTTCAAAATACTATGACAATGAATTTTGTTACGGGAAAATATATCGAGGGAGGAAATAGGGAAAAACCTATTTCGAAAGGGGCGCAAATAATAGGTACGCGAACACAGATTTATGATATAAAAATGAAACACTTATTTATTGAAATAAAAAATTGTAAGAGGGTTTTTGTTTGTTGAGCGCCAGCTGCTTACGCAGCATAATATTAATAATCTTTTTACGTATAATACAAGGACTTACAAGACTATGATTTTACGTATAATACAAGGACTTACAAGACTACTTACAGATTTACAATGTAATCACCGGTCGCAGGTGGTGCACGCAGGCACTTCGAGGTACGACGGGGCGGTGGCCCAGGACAGAGTGTCGACAACGACACTCTGTTTCGCGCTGCTCCCTTGGCCCTAGTTGCGTCACATGGCGCTCTCTCTCTCTCCTCTGTCTCTCTCGCTCTCTCTTGTGCGCTCAGCCAATATCGATGCCATGTTGATCGGCGCTCTAGTGCGCCTGCGCTCAATATCCTCGATGATATTGAGTGATTGAGTTGTAATATGGAGATATGAGAGGAAAGAGACGACTAAGAGCAGGAAGATCGAGACAGACCATATCTAAAGGATGCAACTAGACCTTCGCTTGGGGCAAGCGAGAATCAAAAAATTAAAAATCAAAAGTTGATGTTACAATACAAATTTCACGATAAAATTCAAAACAATAAGCAATGTATCTTACAAGAATTAATTATGGTAATATTAGAATAAATTATGTCAATATTATGTTCAGATTTTAGACTTTATTTGATACTTCATGAAAAAAAAAATGATGAGAAGTTTATAGTTTCGAGCTTCAAAATTTATTATTTGTGAAGAGTAAATGTACTACAGTATATCAATTATTAAAGATGCATTACAATTGAAACAAAAATATTTCCGGCTCATGAGGAATAAATTATTCTTCGGATTTTTCATCAGAAAAGTACATAGAGCGCGCGCAATGCGCATGGATTTCGCTAGTCTATTAAAATATGTCTTTAATGGCTATTCTACTTTATATGGCCATTCTTCTTTTACATACGCAAAAACTTTACTTAATAATCTCTTTTCTTATTTCTCTAGCGTCTATAGACAGCTTATCTTCTGCCATAAAATTAAAATATTGACATTCTACTTTTGCTTCCTCAAAGAGGAAGCTTTGTATATTAATGAAAAAAAATTTTTGAGATAAAAAATGTTTAAAAACATGTTTTAAGACAGTTGGTACCAAAATTACTTGTTTTTGCGCAAAAAACTGTTCGTTTCTGTGTGTGCAGGGTGTGTGTGTGTGTGTATGTATGTATGTGTACTGGCGATAAGTTTTTAACCAATCGATCAATTTTCACCGGGTAAAACTTATTCTCTTCGTTTTTTAATAAAATAAAAAAACAGCCTATTTTTCGAGTTTCTCTTTTTTTTTTATAACAAAAAACGATTTTAAAGTTCTAGTTTTTTCGATTTTTTAATGGGTTACGGTTATTGTTACTTAACATTATAAATTTTTCACTATACTTTGGCCGAAAGTACAACTTTCGCTCCCAACTCCGAAACGCGAATGTGGTATTTTCGGCCCGGGTTTGGTGAAAAATCGTATAGTCAGCATGGGGATAAAGAGGGCCATCCCAGAGCATATGTTTGCTACCCTCGCCTTCGGCTCGGGTGGCAATTTATACATGCTCTGGACTGGCCAACTCTTTACCTCCCTTGTGTAATATGCTATTTATAGAAAGATCTTTAAATTACCTACATTTTCTTTTTTGAAAATTTAAATTATCTTTAATCTGTCATTTATTATTGATGAAAATATGGTTTATACTTTTATAATTTATTTCTAAAAAATATTTTATTCATCAACTTCAAATTTTAACCACTCATTACACTTACTTAGTGTATACCATTTAGCTAAAATTTCAAAAGATTATATTCATTTGTTTTTGTGAAAAAAATTATTTTAGCAAAAAAGTAAATTGTCTTTCGTCGTCGATAACTGTCGTAAAAGACAATGGATCGTTTTGAAATTTGGTAGAGAGGAACCTTTTTTATATCTAATGATCTGATTGAGTACTCAACATTATCTGACTATCACGAACCAAGATATTTTGGGTTAAATTTGTTTTCAACATATTTTTAAATAGCGTTATCTAAAAATAGTACATTACGGTACTAGAGACGAAAGTTGAACTTCCGCCACTGCGTGAAGTTGGCGGGCCTTGAACTTTCGTCTCGGGTACCGTATAATATTTTTCTTGATGTACGGTGGAATAGTACATTTCTAAATGGGGGCGGAAGGTGATTATTTAGCTCATGTGACGTTTTTCGCACGAGCGAAGCGAGTGAGAAAAGTTACATGAGCTAAAAATCTTCTTACGCGCCAGTTTTGAACCGTATTTTATACCACGAGAGCCGAATAATCATATTAAAGTTATGATTTTGAGGTTAGAGTGGTGTAAAATATTTGATGTACTGATTTTCTCCTGAGTTACATATATAGTACTTTATTCCCATTTCAACTGTGACCACTTTTGTATTTGGAATTTACTTACTTTTTGTAAAAACGGAAAATATGGCCATATTTCCAGCAAAAGAGGGAAATATGGCCATATTTCCCGCAAATGGCGGGAAATATCGTCATATTTCTTGGAAACGTTAAATTTGTTGAAAGAGGGAAACAAATCTAATTTTGGTCCCGCTTTTCACGGAAAAAAGTGGCCAAATTTGTTGAGATAGGGAATAAAGTTTTGTTTAAATATTATCTAGAACTTTTGTATGTAACACTTTTGTGTAAAATCAAATCCTGTAAAGTAATAGCCAACAAACGACGTTTTTTTAATGTTTTTTGCTGTTTTTCGCTATTTTATCAAGAAAGTATTGATCCCAGACAAAAATTTTCAAGATGAAAAATATGTTTTTTAATTAATTTTAGCAGATGCATATATTGTTTTTGACTTAAATTTAATTTTGTTTACATTATGTTCAAAAATCGATTTTGTGAAATTTTTATTTGATTTGGCGTTTCTTTATTTGTTGATCGATTCGGCTCAGTATAGGACTAGCCGGTACTTATAATTAGAAGGGTATCTGGTCCAAAATTCGTTTAGATCTATGAAACATTCGCTGAGATAATCTATAAACTTGATTACATACGAACTAACATACACACAGAAAACGCACATACATCATAGAAAACGCCTAAAATGAACTAATTCTGTGTGGACAAAAGTTTTTATGCAACACATTGTTAGTTTTTGATCGGTTTCAATGTTCGCTCTAGTGAAGATATAAGGCTCTCCCGAGAAGCGGTCGTAACTAAAACCCCAAAATACGGAGAACAATCTTTCATTTGCATTTTCAGAAGTAAAACATGTTGATACAATGACAAGTTATAATAGTTTAAAGTTTATCCTCAAAAAGGCATAGGAATATAAAAATCGCCAATATTGTCCTGTATCCTCTTTGAGTGTTTTTATAATCGATTGTCGATAATCAACTTTAAACTGTTACAACTTTTGCACGAATCAACATTTTGTCACCATAACCCTGGTAGAAATGCTAATACCAATGGTTGGAGAACCGTTGGCCAATTATTAAATTACAAACTTGACAACATGATTATCTTGCTATTGTCGACGTAGAATAACTATTTATACTTGTAGAAATATTATATTGTAGATGCTTTAAAATATAATGATAGTTTTAAATAGTATTAATTAAATTTTAATATTAATCTCAAGTAGAAATGCGTGTGTGTGTGTGTGTGTGTGTGTGTGTGGTCGTGTGTGTGTGTGTGTGTGTGTGTGTGTGTGTGTGTGTGTGTGTGTGTATAGATTATTCCAATGAAATTATGCTAATTACTTTCAATATTAAAGCGTGTATGTATAAATAGAATTAAACATAGATTTTTAAAGGAGATAAGATAAGATGAGATGAGATAGGTATTTATTTGTAAAAATTGACAAAATAGGTGTTTACAGATTATAAACTTTTCGTTATCTTTTCGCATGAATCTTACAATGCATAAAAATTAAGAGTAAAAAGTGACAAGATGTCATAGAGAAAATGTTGCACATAAATATTCCTGAGAATAAGTTAAAAATCAGAAAATAAATTTAATAAAAGTTAAATGAAATGAATATACAAAAGGTTGCTTGAAATAAAGCACCGAGACGGTTGATATAAGAAAAAGAGAATAATTAGTGGTATGTAATGTCGTTATGATGCATCAGTTGCGCTATGAGCGTTCTAATATTTTTAATTTTGACTACAATTGCAGACCAACGCAGGGCTAGTCCTATGGAGAAGGCGAGAGAGGCAAATGGAAGAGCGGAGTCAAGGGAAGGGAGAACGTGCAAAAAAGCTCTGTTGAATGGTGGTTCTCGCACGGGTGCACGACGCGTGGGGATTGAGCGCTGACCTGTCCATCGCTCGATCGCTTCATCGGGCTGCTGCTAAATGTAGGTGAAGAGTAAATGGCTATTTATAAATATAGGGGAGTGTTACTCCCCTGCGGGATTGCGCCTCGCCGAGATTTTCCGGCACGCACGCACTTATACACTCAGGCACACACTTACACAGAGACCTCCATTTGGAAGCGCCCAGCCGCTCGGATGCACTTAATACTATAATTGTGCTTTAAAAACCTCTGCTAAAGATGCAGCATTTTTTCCATTGCAACATGTATCTAACAAACACTGCAAAAATCTCCCTTCCTACGCCATGCCTAGGATGTTTTCTTGTCAGTACAATAGAAATAGTGAGATTATAAACGATAAATTTGAAATATTATCGATTGACCTACACATTGTTAGTTATGTTTGACAAGGTTTCATTTTTATTCATGTTCTTTGAATGCTTTGCAGATCTGACCTTGAAATGGAATCGCCTATATTTCTTCAAATTATCGATATTGAAAGCCACTTATTTCATTAAAGAATCTAACTTCGTTCAATGCCTTACTTTACAAACCTTTTAGAATTATTAATGTGAACATTTCAAAAGCTATCAGTATCAGTAACAGAGGAAGGAGGAAAAATACCCATTACTTTTGTAATCGGCGGAGCTAACACGCGCACTGCATTCAGTTGACTTGCGCATTCGACGAGTCTATAGTCCATAGTCTGCCGCGAACTCTCGCTCGGGAAAGTCATATCTCTGTTGAAGCTCATGCCAGAGAAAAGCTTTCCCTAGCTAAACTACATTTTCTTTCTACCGCGTGATATTATTATGAATTAATTATAAATGTAGAAGATAAGACGTTTATCAACGAGCGAGACAATCTGCTTTCTTCAAAAATATAAACTTGTGAGTAGATATTTCATTGTTGTCAATGGCGCACAATAGCCGCCTTTTCGCCATTCATGGCATTATTCGACAAGTAATCGGAGTTAGAGAATTTTTTTATGTAAACTTATTCTAGGAGCGCTGACGAGCTGAGAATGAACATTGACGAGTTTCGCGTTCGTGGGAAGGAAATGGTAGAGTACATTTGCGATTACATGCGCACTTTGGAGGGAAAGCGAGTGACGGCGAACGTCGATCCTGGATATTTAAGGCCTCTTCTGCCCAACGAAGCACCTATCAAGCCGGAATCCTTCGACGCCATAATGAGAGACGTCGAGTGCAAAATAATGCCTGGGGTAAGAACGTGGATGTATATTCTCTCTCTCTCTCTCTCTCTCTCTCTCTCTCTCTTTCTCTGGCGCGCGCGCGCTTTATTCATCTTTTTTTTCCGCGGAAATCCAATACTAGCCAGTGGAGCGTTTAAACGCGACAATGGCTTGCAATCTTTCGAACGATAGCCGGCCGCCGAGTGAGACGGCTTTCTCCGGTCTTTCCGGCGCGCGATAAACGCAAAGGTAGAACGTAGAATGCCACCGCGCGGCTATTCTCAGTCTCTGACAGTGATGGGGCCTCTGTTGCAGATAACGCACTGGCAGCACCCGCGCTTCCACGCGTACTTCCCCTCCGGCAACTCCTTCCCGTCCATCCTCGGCGACATGCTCTCCGACGCCATCGGCTGCATCGGCTTCTCCTGGGCCGCCTCGCCCGCCTGCACCGAGCTCGAGACCATCGTCCTCGACTGGTACGCCAAGGCCCTCGGGCTGCCCCCGGGCTTCCTCGCGGAGCCGGCCGGTGCGCAAGGCGGCGGCGTCATCCAGGGCTCCGCCTCCGAGTGCGTCCTCGTGACGATGCTCGCGGCCCGCGCGCGGGCCATCCGCGCGCTGCGCGAGCGTGAGCCCCTCACCGAGGACTCGGGCTTCCTGCCGCGACTCGTCGCCTACTGCTCCAGCGAGGCCCACTCCTGCGTCGAGAAGGCCGCCATGATCTGCCTCGTGAAGCTGCGCGTCCTCGAGCCCGACGAACGCTGCAGGCTGCGCGGCCGCGCGCTCGAGGCCGCCATCCTCGAGGACCTCGCGCGCGGCCTCGTGCCCTTCTACGTCTCCAGCACCCTCGGCTCCACCGGCTGCTGCGCCTTCGACGACCTCCAGGAGCTCGGGCCCGTCTGCAAGCGCTTCCCCGGCACCTGGCTGCATGTCGATGGCGCCTACGCCGGCAACAGCTTCATCTGCCCCGAGATGCGGCCGCTGATGGCTGGCATCGAGCACGCTGACTCCTTCAATACCAACCCCAACAAGTGGCTGCTCGTCAGCTTCGACTGCTCCTGCCTCTGGGTGCGCGACCGCGTGCAACTAACCTCGGCGCTGGTCGTGGACCCGCTCTACCTGCAGCACGCCAACTCGGCCGAGTCGATCGACTACCGGCACTGGGGCATCCCGCTCAGCAGGCGCTTCCGCGCGCTCAAGCTCTGGTTCGTGCTGCGCTCGTACGGGCTCAGCGGCCTGCAGGCCTACATCCGCAACCACATCAAGCTGGCCAAGCGGTTCGAGCTGCGGCTGCGGCAGGACCGGCGCTTCGAGCTGGCCAACGAGGTGCTGGTAGGCCTGGTGTGCTTCCGGCTGCGCGAGAGCGACGAGCTGAACCAGGAGCTGCTGGCCAATATCAACGCCTCGGGCCGGCTGCACATGATCCCGGCGCGGGTGCGCGGCCGCTACACGCTGCGCTTCTGCGTGGTCCACGAGCAGGCGGGCGAGCGCGAGGTGGACTGGGCGGCGGAGGTGATCGAGGAGCTGGCGGGCGAGCTGCTGGCGGCGCGGCTGCAGCCGCAGGAGGAGTTCGCGGCGCGCAGCCCCAAGAGCCCGGCGCCACTGGACCGCAAGCTGGTGCGCAAGTTTAGCTTCACCAGGAGCGTGACGCGCGACGCGTACAAGCGCTCGCGCTCCAAGACGAGCCTGCACGACGGGGCGACGCCGATCATGGTGGTGGAGGAACCGCGCGCGCTGCAGCCCGAAACCATCGAGGAGGACGTCTTCTGCGACAGCCGGTAGACCAGGGCGGGGCTGGCGCTGCCGCGGCGGCGCGAGCAGCTGCTCTCGCTCCCGTGAGCCGAGCTCCTCATCTAAGGCCGACCTCTCCCGCTCGGTAGGCCGCCTTGGATGACGAGGGCCCGCGGCCAGCCGGCCCCTGCGCTGTCTTTCCAGTGGTCAATCAGACGCTCTCGGGACTCGTCACTCGAGCCCGCTTCTTCTCGACCAATTAGCCAGCTTACCGCTACTACCGCTACCGCTACTCATTTGTCGCGACAATTTATGTGCATAAAGCCCTCGAACTATTTGTCTAACGTGGACCGCAAAATGTATACAGAATAAGTTTGTCACTCGCCCCGCTCCATCTCAATCGCAAAATTGCCCATCTATTGCAATCTTAACCAGTTTCTGATGAGCGTGGCGCTAATATATATTACCTGCTAACTACAGAAAATTGCAACTGATGAGAAGCCTTCCAGCTGTGCGCATATATATATATATATATATATATATATACACACACACACACACACACACACACACACACACACACTTAAACTTCAAATTAAAATAAAGCCAGATATCGTCTGTGGCCCAACGTTATTACATATCATTATAAAGCCTCTTCGTTAACTCACTGGGAGTCAAATGATATTTCATTTTAATCATCATATCAGCTTCACATTAAGTACATTGACAAATATTCACTTGTGCGTAATAAAAACAGTAACGAACGAAATTTACGTCAATTTTATCTTGTTTTTCACTATTGAACTTCTAAATGGCATAGTAAAAAAGTTCAATATTTCTTTTATACATTACATAAGTACCGTGGACTGGGAGCAATAAGCGCTGGGGAGATTTACAAATATCACTTTCTCAGAGGGGCCGTTTTACTTAAAACATTCCAGTACGCCGTCCGTATACAGACGATTTGGGATTTCGTTACACGGAGAGAAGTAATATAATAAATTTTATTATTAAATGTAAGAAAAATTACTATATTCTATAAGAACAGTGGGACATATCGAAATTATAATAATTTTTGCTACACAACATAGCAATTTTGATGACTGACTTGTATTCGAACCCTGGACCCTCGGATGCTACTCGGACGCGCTAACCACTTACCCACCTGAGCTTCTTGAATACAAAATTTTGGAACTGATATATATTCGCTATCGCCAATTACAAGAGAACTTCAATCATAATTTGATTGCAATAAATAACTATGATAATACTCACAATAGCTTGTATTCATTTGCATAATATAAAAACAACATAATTGCATCGAGTTTTTCGATGTTTTATTTACTTAAAAGACAAACTGAAATTGCGGGACGTAATACATTTTACCCACAAATGTAATAAGAACTACTAAAAATGTTGTAATTATTCTTTTACTATATTATATAGTAATTTTTATTATACTTTATAATAAAATTTATTATATTGCTTCTCTCCGGGTAGTAGAAGGGAGGACTTATTAGTGAATTATCTTAATATTGATATGCAGTTGCAAAAGGCTTAACAAGTAATAACTCTTTTTTATAGATAAATTATAATGTTAATTTCTTGCTTTTATTATTACTGCACTAAGAAAAGAATTTGATTGATTCGACAACCTTTTGCTGTTTACTATTAGTTGTTAACTAAAAGCTGTCGTTTAACAGTCCGATTCTGTTGTTTCAAAATAGTTAATATCTTAAGTATCATAAATACCATAATTTAAAATACATTGCACAGAAAGTACTAAATGGTGTGGCAATTTTTACTATGTTTAATAGCAAAATTTCTTATGATCAGATGGTGATTTTTAAAAGTATAGCGATTTTTACTATATTCATAGTAATTTGAACTACGTTCCAGGATAAAATTATGTTTGTATTAAAATAAAAATAAATAGAATATGTTGGAATATTTATTAGAATGGAATTTTTACTACGTAATGTAATAATGTACCTAAGTGTGACGACCGCGATCAGCTAAATTTAGGGTAACACAACTTTTATATGGATATAAAACGTATTATAAGTTCTCACAAACCTATGTGCGTACCGCTGATTTAGGATGACTTACAAGCAAAGGGCCCCAGGTGTACCTCACCGATTTTTTTCTACTTTTGATATGTTGTAGTACATCCAATAATATTTGACGTGTTCTTTTACGTGCCCATACGCTCATTTAAGGGGTGAAAACCACCCTTAAAGTTCACCCCCAAAAATAGTTTTTTTTTTATCTCCGGAACGAATTGGAATTTTTTGATGAAACAAAGTGGATATGATTCGCAATTGAAAAATGAATATTTGTGCAATATCTCTATCTAGAAGGATAGCATCCCTTATTTTTTATTAAAGAAAACCCTAAAATTTTGACAATGTTTTCGCTCAAAAAATGACAAAATTGATTCAATCCTAAAAAAAATAATTGTATTATAAACAAATTAATAAATAAAGTTGACGTGTACCGGTGTTTTACGGAAAATGCTTTTTAGACGGGGTAAACTACGCCTGAAACGGATATTAAGTTATTTCAATATTAAATATGTATATATAAATAAATTTTTTTTCTTTTTACGCTGGTTACACAAAACTAATCAAAATTTAATAAATTAACTCACTTAAAAAAATTTCCCCCCTTCAGGGGTTAAACAACCCTTTATTACAATTATCGATCAACTAAATTGTTTTTTCGTACAACTGTGATTAATTAATTCTAAAATTTATTTTTCTAACAAATTAAATATATAAATAGAAATATTGACCGCTTATATACTTCATTAGTTACCCATATTCAAAATTTTAAAATTTGGATCTTGAATGAAAATTAAAAGTGAATAAATATGAAATGTACTAATGTACCAGATACAAATGATTTAATTCATTTAATTTGAAAAGTAATATCACTGTATTTGCCAGTATAACGACATTTTTTATTCACTCTAGTTTTTTACAGCTGAAAAAAAGTTAAACGAGAACAAAAATTCTCATATTTGTAATGATAGTGTAAGATGCTATTCATGTATTTTGAATAAAAAAATCTTTTACAGATTAAACTTCTAAATTATTAATAAAATAAACAGTTTGTGTTTTATACTTATTTAAATATAAACTAACAACAGTAGTTATTAATAAAATTAAATATTGTTGACTATTTTTTGGTATTTATTGTTAATACTATTATTTATAATAATGAGAATAGTGATAATCATCAAAAAAGTGCTTCAAACATAATGATTTCTTGCACCAAGAGCATCTTACCATTGCTGGATTAGAACATTCTGCAACTTTGCAACAAGCATTACAGTTATTTCCAAAGCCAAATTTTACTGGATTATCAAATTTATTCGGCTTTGCATCAACGTAGCCACTTTTATGCCACGAATATTGGAATAGGTTTGCATATATCGAAGGGATGATAATTGATTATGAACCAATGATTGAAGTTTTATTATGTTATTTCTTAAATGCAGTTCTAAATCTTCATTCATCAATATTACACTGACGGAAAAGTGTCTTACGTAATTTTTCCGAATCCTAGAACCAAACACGTCTAATGGCTGAATTTTACTGATTTTTCCTTTTGGAATTATTTGAACATCGACTATATACAAGCACTTGTGTTCTTTTGTATTATTACAAATTATTTATATTATTACAGATCATTTATTGAAAAATTGGAATAAATTACTCTGTAAAGATTTTTTTTATTCATAGGATATGAAGATGAGCGTGCACTACCTTTACGAATATCAGAATTTTTGTTATTGTTTAATGTTTTTCAGTTGTAAAAGAAGCTGGAGTAATACCAAATTTGTTTATGCTTATAAAAACATTTTACTTTGCGAGTTGTATTCAGGACACATCAGTACATTTAATTAAATTTTTGAATTTTAAATAAGGGGAGTTTACCCTTGTACAAGGGACCAATATACCTATTTATACATTTAATTTGACAAAAAAACTAAGTTTTAGAATTAATTAATCACAGTTGCACGAAAAAACTATTTTTTAGTTGATCGAAAATCAAATATTGTAATAAGGGGTTGTTTACCCCCTGAAGGGGGTAAATTTTTTTTAAGGAAGTTAATTTATTAAATTTTGATTAGTTTTGTGTACCCAGTATAAAAAAGAAAAAAAATTATTTATATATACATATTTAATATTGAAATAACTTAATATCCGTTTTAGGGGTAGTTTACCTCGCGTAAAAAGTATTTTCCGCAAAACACCGGGACACGTCAACTTTATTTTTTTAATTTGTTTATAATACAATTAGGATTATTTTTTTAGGATTGAATCAATTTTGTCATTTTTTGAGCGAAAACATTGTCAAAATTTTAGGGTTTTCTTTAATAAAAAATAAGGTTAGAAATCTTCTAGGTAGAAATATTGCACAAATATTCGTTCTTCAATTGCGAATCATATCCACTTTTTTTCATCAAAAAATTGCAACTCGTTCCGGAGATAAAAAAAAAACCTTTTTTGGGGGTGAACTTTAAGGGTGGTTTTCACCACTTAAATGAGCGTATGGGCACGTAAAAAAAAGATGTGTCAAATATTTTTGGATATACTACAACATATCCAAATTTGAAGAAAATCGTTGAGGTACACCTGGGGTCCTTTGCTTGTTAGAATATACGTGAAATTTCTGTAAAGGTCATGAAATAAAATTTTTGTTTAGATTAAATATTTAATGCATTCAATTTAATTGTGAATGCTGTTAACTTAATAAATATTTTTTCCAAATTAGTAGCTTTATCAGTTAACTTAAAATTATATTTTGATCGATCAGAAAATAATGCAAGTATTTTGAAAAACTAATATTTTTGATTTAACATGATTAAAGCAACTTGTTTCGATGTGAAGTTAGTTCATTTCAACTATATGTCCGTCGCCCAAATGGCTACACTGTTAAATCAACAACCATTTCAATTGTAATCATTTAACGGTACGAATGCTGTTGAATCAATGGACTTTCTGTTAAAGCAAGCAAAACTTCTGTTCATTCAATCAACATTTTTTCTTGGTGTGGTAAATGAAAAGGTAATTGATTCACTCTCAATATAAAACATAGGTCAGATAGAAACTAAAATACATGTAACCTATAGAATAAAGAGGTTACTTACATACGAAATTGCCCAGAACCCGAATACGATTGAATTAAAATATATTTTTTTAAAGATCGTAGCATTAATGATTGTGTAACAATATTATTATGAATACCAAAATTTAAAAAGAAATTAATGAAAAAAAAATAGTTATTCTGATACATATTTACAGATTAGAAGGAAAATCAGTTATATTGTACGGGTACTGGGCACCGATCGGGTAGGGGAACCGTCCCTTATATAACAAAACATTTAAAAACGTATTAATAGTTCATCTTTTTCGGAATTCCTAAGAGAACTTCATTTGGGGCTATAAAGTATAGGTAAATTTTTAAATATAATGAATGATACGGTAACTGTAACTAATTCGACTACACACACATTTTCTCGGCCCTACTTCATGGGAAAGCTTAATTTAACATATGAGTAGCTAAAAATTATGAAAAATGTGGATTATAAATTATTTCTAAATTTTCCGAATCATTTTTACTTCTTTACAAGAGTGTAATCTGAAAAATGTCCGTATTGTAGGTATATATGTTCAGCGTACAGTTAGCCAATTTTTTTTATTGAGCTCTTATAACAAGACTAATTTCACTTTGGTGGGTTCGGAATTTTTTTCCTAGTAGTAAGTATATAGATTGTTGATTAGTGCATGTCTATATTAATTTTGTTCAAGTTTGATTTAGAAAAAAATAAATAAACTTTTTTTGCGAAATTGGTCGATTTAGGTACACATGGCAAATAAATCGAAACGCTCTGTTTAAATTTTGACTTCTGTTAAATCAATATCGCTTCTGGTCTATTCTCAATTCTTTTTCTTCGTAAAGAAAATGTACTATATTTTTGTATCTATTTTTAATTTTTTCTAAACGGCTTTGCAGAAACATAACAAAACTTTTCGCATAAGGTGGCTTAATTACTTACAGTTACTTCATTTATTTGTTCATATAGATAAATTTGCTTTATATCTCCTTTATTTGTATAGTTAAATTCGTTAAAATTATGGGTCAAACGGCCCTAATGAGGACGTGAAGTAGCTAATACAAGAAAAACGGTGATTGTACTTACGAGTAAAACTCCATGTGAATCGGCGAAAGCGGTCCGATTAAGATTGGTAATTTACAATTTTATGTTTATCTCAACCAAATATGTACGGCTACATAATAGTCTAGTCTTTATAAATCGCAAAGAAAGATAGTATTTCACATAAAAATAGCTGATTTCTGGATAGTGATGGAACGATTTTTCCGGTTACATTCTCTATTTAATGGATATAAAATAACCTTAAAATCTTTTTATTAAATTTTCATTGTAATTTGATTATGTATTTAAAACAAAATATTAAAGAAAGATAGCTAAACAAAATGTTGACACGAATTATTGGTATTTAAATAATTCGTTTATAGTACTGTTTCAGGGGATACAAACGAATATATAATGATTTTTCTGTTAAATTCTATCTCTCTCCCTCCTCGTCATAATATCAAGTCTCTTAATAACCATTTTCTGACTAAAAAATCTCGTCAACTCTGATATCTTTTAAATACTCATAAATAAGCTAATGTGAAATTGTGAAAAATCTTATTCTATTATTTTGTCTATTAAAATATGGTAAATATGATTTCATGGAAAAATCGTTTCATCGATGAATAGAAATATCCAAGAAAGGTGTTTAGTTTTTGACGATTATTGGTGAGACCAGCTATTTATTACGTAAATAATAGAATTGATTTCCACAAGGGACAAATTGTCTACATTTCTTTGCGTGCAATAGCGCTCTCAAAAATTTCGCCAACAATTTTCTATGCCGAGAACCAACGTTAATTTTTTAATAATGAAAATGGTCCTTAAATCAACTTTTATTAGGTAGCGTAAAATTTTTTTTAGTAATTCCCCTGACATGGGCCATCTTGATTATATGCGAAATATCACGATATTAGAATAATTAATAGACAATCATACGTGTAAGAATACTTTAGAAATATATTAAAACATTTGTAAAAAATTAATACTATACAGTATTCTAATATTATAATGACTAAAAATCAGTTTATAAAATTATTTTATGTGGAATCTTTTTTGTTGTAGTTGACGATGAAGATTATAAATATAGATTTGCTTTACTTACATTAAATGATAAATGATAGTATTATTTATTAATAATTGAACACTCGGGTATCCGATACCGAGCAAAACTGACATTATTTTACTTCGACCGTACTTACAAAGAGAGTTTATGACCGATGGAAAATGGATTTTGTAAAATTAATTAATTCCCGCGTGAAAATATTATATGAGATCACATATCATCGACAGAGGTGAAAGGAGACAATTCAGCTGAGCGAATTGTCTGGTTCTTAGCGCTTGGCCGAATTACCTAATTTCTTAGCTCTCTACGAAGTTGTCTGGTTTTTTAACTCTCGACCGATTTGTCTCATTTCTTAGATTTGCGCTCAGCCGAATTGACTCCTTTTACCTCTTAACATGAGAGATAATTAAAATCTCACAAACATCTTATTCACTCCGTGCGTCCGCTTGGAGGGGATAGGCGAAACTACTGAAGCGCTGGGTGGTTAAAATAAGAAGTGTTGTGGGACAGTCAAGCCTATGTATACATATATGTATATATATTTATGCATGTCTGCAGCGTAACCGCAAAATAGATACGAAAAAATTCTTTATGTTAATGTCAAATAAAATAACACTGTCTATTTTTAAACAAAAACATCATTTACTTGTATATGTTTATACTGACAAAAAGGATGCAAGGAACAATAGTTATTTAAGCATTTATAATGTTTTTATGATGTCCCCCATAAGCCGCTGTGTTAAAATATTCCACAAAATGTACTCCGCCTGATGGCGGGATCTTCGTGCTCAGGGCGAATATGAGATCTCAATACGAATTTCAGACATATGAGATCTCATCTATAATTTTAATTACAGTAATATTAGTATATTATGCAACAAAGGAATAAAGTTGGCTGTGTGTTCCCTGCGTGTGAGTTTCGCACGAGCGAAGCGAGGGCGACAAACGCGCAGATTCGCACAACCCACTATATTCATGAGTACAATATACAATTTTTTAACATAACTATCGTAAAATTCGTACTCGTTTCCGGCCGAAAAGGGAAAAAATGCTGCGTATTTATTCTCTAAGCTCACTGTCGTTTCCAGCGCAACACACTATTTGTTCCGGAGCCGAAGGCGAGGTCAAATTTACTATAAACATAAAAATGTAGACGATGTTATTGTATTCTGAAAATGCGGGACGTAAAGTCATTTTTGACACCCCGTGCTTAAAGTACTACTTTTTCGCAGGCTTAGGTTTTCAGGCATACGCTAAAATAGCACTTTACGCGCATTGTGTCAAAAAATAATGTTCGATACTAGTGCGATAAAAATGATTTTGGCACGAGTGTGAGTTTGTCGCCCGAGCGAAGCTAGTAAAAGTACTATTACGTCCCGCATTTACTTTATGTCCCGCAAAATGCGAAAATATAGTAAAAAAGGGAATCAAATTCTACTTTTGTCACGTTTTTTAAGTCTATAAAGTGTCCATTTCGTGGAGATGGGAATAAAATATTTTCCATTCTTAAAATAACGATAGCCGTTTGTTGTGAAGCATTTAAAGATTGATTTTGATCGGTCTGTAAGCAATAGGCGCGAAGATCCACTACTTCCACTACATTCCAATTTTTTTTAATTGAATTTTCATTTTTAACTATTTAAAACTAAATAATTAAGCTCCAATATAATGAAAATATTAATTTTTCGTTGTAAAAAATTATATTCATAATGTTGTAATCAAAAGAAACGCGGGTGATTGTGTTCAGGTTACGAACAAATAATTATTCCACACAGCAGTATACAGTAAAATATGTGTATTAAATAAAACGTAAAATAGTAAAATACAGTGAAAATATATGAGGTGTTAATTATCGAATTGTACATTAGTGCGCCGCGTTTACGGGAGCTGTTCACCATACGGGCGTCGTAGCTCGACTGCCTGCTCATCGCGCCATAAAGAACTCCATAAGTGCACACTTGCGTCATCTCACCAATCAACGGTTGTGTTAAAAAAAATCTTTTTCCAACATCCTCCCACCTTGAGCTCGCAGGGCTCAACAAAGAAAGAAAAAATAACGCCGAAGTTACACAATAGTACATTACAATACGTGTGACCTAAGTAGCACTTTTTTGCACGGCGTGAAATTAGGGCCCGAGCGCAGCGAGGGTCCTAATCACGCCGTGCAGAGTGCTTTTAGGTCACAAGTATCGTATAGCATTTTATATCACTGCCTGCCCTAAGCCCGCTGTCACGCCTATCCGTGCCCTAAGTAGTCCTTTTTTGCATCGTGAGGTTAGCGCACGAGCGCAGCGAGTGTGATAAACACGGTGCAAAAAAGTACTACTTAGGTCACGGATAGGCGTGACCTAAATCCGCACTTAAGTCACGGTTAGCTGTGACTTAAATAGCCCATTATTACACTGTGTAATAATGAATTTACTTAAGTCACAGGCACGTAAT
>JAPYZP010001497.1:0-25309 GCA_030522985.1 Torymus sinensis | reverse complement strand
AAGAAGGTTGGAACATGATTCATATGAGAATCAATAAACTATCAATCTGAATATGTAAACCATGTATAATGATAACGAAATTTTGTTCAGTTAGTAAACAGCTTTATTTTTCACTGTTCGGACGGTCCATAAAATGAGAGACAATAATAAAATACTCCATAGATTACTTTGAAAGTGACTCAAAGTGCAATTTATCAATCCACTATGCTGCAACGACCCAACGACTCACCCTATCGTATCTGTAAATCGGAAAAATCGCTTTCTCGTTAAATTGAGAATTTACCACCGTTGTCTCTCTCTCTCTCTCTCTCAGCCTCGCTCGCTTTCTTTTACTCGCACCCTCGCGTGTTGTACAACGATATTAGGAACACGAGAAACAGGTGGTGAAAAATCAGCAACAATGGAACGAGCGTGCGCTCGAGCCGACGAGGGAATTGACCGTGCGCGGGGGTCGACATACGGCTCTCGGACTTTTTACGGTACGCCAGGCGTCCTAAAAGAACGCCAAGTATGTAATCGGAATGTGCCGGAACGATCGCGCTTCGCGCTTGAATTCCGGTTATTCTGTACCGCTTAGATAACCATCACGAGATGCTATTGTCGCGAGCGTGTATTTCGGTGAGTGCAAGTTTGATTCGTACATTAGTGTTCGTGAATAGTGTGATACTTTTGTTTTTATGTTTGTTTTTGTTTGGTGAAGGGGGAGACGTGACTTATTTCTCATAAAATCATTGTGTCTCCTATTTCTACTGGCATTCTTAAGCACATTATAATTGTTTACGATTTTGAGTTAGCTGATCGATTAAGGAAACCCGGATTGGGATGTAAAGACCCGCGTAGGGACTGGTGGCGCCAAAATGGAGTATAATGAATATCTATATCTATGATATATGCCTATAGATATATTTCACCATAGGTTTACTCCAAAAGTCCTCGATTTCGCCGCACCATACTCGGTCTCTATACAATCTCTAGTCGACGACTTAATGGACAATCTCCACCCTCTAGCTCTACAACTGAATTCTTGTATTGATAAGGAAGCATGCATCAATATAGAACAAAAATACTGAATATTTCGAATTATTTGTTAGGACATAGGTATTTCAACAAGTACGTTTGAACTTGACGTTTGAAAAAGTACGTAATAACTCAATTATTTATGGAAAAAGAAAAGAATAAAATAATTATCAATTATGTTAATCTATATTACGTGGCTAGAGGTAAAAAAAGTTATTAAATGAATCTGGTGTCTAACCGACTACACGTCGCTATGGTTATTTAAACTTTACTTTGTTTTTCTTAGACTAAAATAATTGTTTATAGTAGGAAAGAGCGGAGCACGTTGCGGAGATAGGTAAGTTGACACACTGTTAATAACTTGTTGTAAACACGGTATTGCCCCCGGGCTCAGTAGTCATAAACACCGTATAAAGTGACTCACACTGTCGTCACTCTGCACAGTGTCTATGACAACTGTACCACCGCGCAATACCGTGTTTACAATAAGATATTAAAAGTGTGTCAACTTACCTACCGGCACAACGTGCTCCGCTCTCTCCTATCACCATTTGAATGTAAAATATATAATTGTGTTGTACTAACAAGCACCATGTATCAGTTAAGCCTGCGCTTTAGTAGATACTCTTAACAAACAATTCTACCTTACAATACCAAAACAAATACCAAATATTAAAATGTGATGACAATATATTCCTATAAAATGATGTCAAAATAAATTGAATTCGTGATACATATTTAAAAAACATAATATGTTCATCTACATATTTTATCGAAATCGCTATTACAGATAATTGTGTGACAACTATTTCACAGCATAGATTGCCGTGAACATAACGTTTTTAACATTTTCAGAAGAAATAGTCCGACAAATCGTTCCCGAACGCTTCCAAATTCCTCGTTCAGTCTCTCAAATCGCTTACCTTCACGCTGCCCTCATCCCTCCAATACCCAAAGCCCCAGTACCTCCCTATATACCTCCTATAATATACGTGTCCGCTCCTATACCGCCGTAGCTCGGAAAGCTCTCCCCCCTGCCCCCTCGGCTCCCTTTGCCGAGAACTTCGCGCTTACAGCTGCGCTCCTGCCCATCTGCTTTGCTACCGTGGTCGCGCATTCCGGACGTGCCGGCAGCTTTGACGGCTACACTCTCTCGCGGCCCGTAACTCTCGGCAAACAGTGTATACCAATGTACTTTGGGTCACGGTGGCGGCGATGGCAGCGGCTGCCGCTGCACTTAGAGGTTCGCGAAATTGCCACCCTTCCTCCGTCGCCCCCCTCCCACACCATCTCCCTTACCTCGGTGGTGGAAGGACGACGGATGGCACAATGAGGAGGGGGGAGAAGTCTGTGACCAGGGTAATGGATGGCTCATAACTGAATTACTTACGTCGGCCACTTTGCGACGTTTACCCTGCCGTGCGACAAGTAGTTCGAAGGCGCGGCTGCTGGGGCAATTCCTCGGTGGATTTGTGGTCTTTGTCTGGAGATGAGGATTGAGGAAAGGGGAGCTGTATTATATTATAGGTACCAGCATTTTCCAAGGCAGTTTTTCTTCGCGGAGAGCGGGTTAATAATGCATGCCTATCGTCTCCCTCTCTTCTCTCTCTAGTAATTTCATTATATTGTATTTCATTTGTGCCACATAGAGTTCTACCTCAAAGGCCTGATAAACTTATCTAATCTAATCTAATCTCTCTCCACTGATAGAAAGAATCATTTGGGAGAAAGGAATGATGCCTTTGAGAGAAAATTATTCGTGGCATTTGAGACAAATGTCCATTTCTTAATAGTTCAGGATTATTCGTTAACAGTTAGTATACGAAGACCAATCACATAAGTTAGGGTAGGAAAGATATGCGGGGCAAATGCTTCATTCCTTAACTGTTAACACACCTGGCTTTGACTTTTTTCAAATGCACATTCGTTATGAGTTAAGTCACCGATTTTATCACAATGTATTCTTTCTATCAGTCTCTCTCTCTCTCTCTCTCTCTCTCTCTCTCTCTCTATATATATATATATATATATATGTATATTGCTCTTTCCCTCTTTCAGTCGCATGGCAATAGTGTTATTACCAGCAACCGTATACTTTAGTACAGTTGAAAAAATCGCAACCACTGGCAGTACTCGACATGTCGCTGCAGAATGCGGTGGTTCGTCGCTGCGTGTGCTTTCTCGTGGTTAATTCAATTGCGTCGAGGGTTAATTGCGTTTACTGTCGAGTCTGCAGACGCGCATGTTTACTGTATTTTTTTTTAATTTGACTAAAGCGCCGTTGGAGTGGAGCATCGAGTGTCTCTTTGTGAGATGCTAGATTTAATTGTAATGAAAAGAGGAACACCAAAGGCTGCCTAGCCTGTAGGGGAGCGCAGGGAAATAGATGAAACTAGAGTTAATGTTAAATCAAACGTATCGTTGTTCCTGGAAACAACGTCCTCGCACCAGATTTCCCTCCAGGTATGGATAATTAGCAGATGCTTAATGGTGGGTGCTTTAATTAATAAGAAGAAGACTATAGCTATATCATTTGTAATTTGCTAGAGTTTGATAATATCTTAATTTTAACTTTGGTTCACCTCGAAGGTGTTTGCTTGGCCCCATTATAAGAGGTACGTATTTTACTTAGCCAGACTATGCTCATTTCCACTATATGAATGCATGTTTAACATAACGTTTGAAAAACTCATAGATCAATAAAAAAAAAGAAATAAAAATGACATCGCGAAAAATGAACGAAAAATTCTCTACTGAAGTAAATTTTTCCCTCCACTCTTATATTGGAACGCAGACGCTTTCGCCTTATTCTCCATTAGGCATGCATCGAATACAGTAGAAGAGGACGTCGCGTGGAATGTTTGAATTCACGACAGGCACGAAAGTAGAGAAAAGGATGGCGAACGAGATGCAAAAAAGAACTCCGAGAAATTCTTGCTCCTCTGTAATCGAGTTAGAAACTGATCGCGTCGCGAGGCGCAGAGGCGCGCCAAGAAGTTCCTGCCTACCCTCCACTCCTCCCCTCACCACCCGACACTTTATTACTCGGCTGCCGAGGAGAAACTATTAGGCGGCCATTAGCCTGGGAGGAGCGGATGCAGTCTCCGGCGAGGATTTAGCGCGTCATATTCCGGAAGTGGTATAGGAAAAGTTCGCCGAGGCGGGCGAGTGCGCGTATCTCTCGGTTCGCGGAATATTAATGTTTCAATTTTTCATGAACAGCCACGCTGACGTTTGGAGCGTACAGGTGAGGAGTATAGGAAGCGGAGTTGGGCTAGGTGAAAGAAACGGGAAATCGAAGGGAATTCTTGCATTGATGATTAGTATAGGGAGTTGGGGAAAGGGAGAAGAGCGGGAGTATGAGATGTTTGATAAGATGCACTGCCTAATGAAGTCTTTGCGGTGAGATTAGTAGTTCTTAAATTATGCTGTTATTCATTTAATGGAATTAACGATAATTATAAGTGTTAAATGTTCGCTCTACCATAATACGTGTACACTTATTTTAAAATATTGATCGAGTTTTTTACGCCTCGAATTATTAGAGTAAATTGATTCTACAAAATACAATTTGAAGTCAAGCGATTCCTTACCTTCGAAGCTTATGCTCTGTACAAAATAATAATTTGCCGCATACTTTAATATACACGATAAAAACATACTTTCTAAGGTACACAATTTTAGTGCGCATAAAAATAACAAACCTCTCTCCCTCTCAACCTACTATACAATCGCTAGAGCGAAAAAAAAGCCACGTCCCACTTCAGTCCCGAGAAAACGGGCTCAAAGGCTTTCAGGCCTTTCCCACTCCATGCGACAGTTTTTATACGCACTCTCCTCTTTCTCTCCCTCTCTCTCTCTCTCTCTCTCTCTCTCTCTCTCTCAGGCAGTGCACGGGCTGTATAATGGCTTATTTATCGATCGGACGCAACGCAAGGGCGATAAAAGTGGCGACGACGACGATGGCGGTTGCGAGGAAAAGCATCTCAGGGGGGAGGGGGAGGGTGACGACGTAAAGAAGACACGCGCGAGAGGACATCGGGACGAATCGAGATAAGACCAATATTACGGCTCTCTCTCTCTCTCTCTTTCGGTGCATTGGTCGAATTGAAAGGGCTGCCGCGACGCTTATCGCCTCGCGAAGAAAGGAGGCGGCACCCCTCCTCGTGCGAGTGCATTATTATCAAGGCTCGAGACGCGATACTACATCATCCCCTTTCTCGGGAGGGGGCGCATTATACACGCGTACACGACAACAGGTCCTTTCGAAAGGGGGCTGCTCTTAAAAGGCGAGCGTGCACGGTAACGATGCTCATAAATGTCGGGATTACGATCGCGCGCGCGCGAGAGAGAGAGAGCGTGTATACGCAGGCGCGCGCGAGCCGACGGCTAGTCTTTTTGCAGAGTGAGATGAGACCCCCGGTAAATCGTTATAATCTGTTGGATCTTAATAAGGTAAGCGCACGCGCTCGCTGGGGAGGCTTGCTTTTATATATACACGAAGCGAGAGGGGCTGGATTCGAGCTCGTAAAATGCGCGGAACGAGCGCGAGCAAAACTTGGAGAGCTTACCAGCAAGGTAGATGAGATTAATATGCTACCTAGTGTAAGGTTGCCTGCAACATTAATACGTCTGTGGATATAAACTAAACGAACGAGAGCTGGCCGAGGTGCCTGATGTTAGAGGGGCTTTTGCTAGGTGTTTTGGTGAGGTGCGTACTTCGCTTTGATTAATCAAGCTTTTTTGCTTGAGCAGTTTTTTTCACAGCGCCATGGCTATAAAACTGTGGCATCGAGGGAATTTAGAAGTTTCTAGTCACCTGCATGTATCTACCAACAGTTTACCACTTTTTTCTCACATCTTTTACATTTTAAAATTTTTATCGAGTATCTCTGTCGGTGTATCCACTATTCGGAATAAAATGCGACATAAATTATTGAGAAAAACTTGATATTGAATTAAAACAACGAAAAATAATGCAATACAGGCATCCATATTGGTTCCGATATCCCGTTAATGCACGTGATAATAAGTATGAAGAGAAGGTTTTTTAAATTAAAGTCATACCTATATTCAAGAATGAAAAATAAATAATATAAATAGCATAATTGCAAAAACATCTCTTACATTTTTATGTTTAAAAACATAATATGCTAGATACTGAAAGGTGAAAAAAGAGTACTTAGTAGGGAACCGGAGACGTTTTCAAATAAATCTTCGTGTTTCCAATACATTCATTTGTAACTCTTGCGTCTCTATGAAGAAAATAATGGTTGTAATAGGTAATTTGATGTTTAAGACTTTCATGATATTACTTATTATCTGAAAGGTTGGATTGTTTGTGTTACAATAAAACTTAGGTTATAATGAATAAAGGTTCTTAATTCACTGTTGGAGCTTATTTGAAATTGAAATGTTAAATATGATTCAAATTACAGTTCCCTTCATAAAAAACAAACATTTGAGCTTGTTATTATTTACGTTACAATTTACGAAATACTGATACAGTAACGAAGTTCCTTTGACATTGTTATTAACAGTTTTACTACCTACTATCAGACAACATTGCGGTACATGCCTCGCCCAACCATTCGTCCCAAACTCACAAACACACACCAGCGCAGCCAATAACAATGAATTATCTTAGTCTCGAACAATCTTCAAAAGGGAAATGCCATGAAAATAAGTGACCGGGCGAAGTTTGAACCTCTCTATCTCTCTCTCTCTCTCTGTCCCTCCCTCCCTCTTATCTCTCGACGAAGGAATTACGCCGCTCCCGAGGACAGCGACGGCGTCGGTGCCGACTGAGGGGATAATATACCTGTGTGCACGCGCGAGTTCGATAGCCCGGCCAATATCTCTTGCCCCGGAGCTGCAGTAGCAGCAGCAGCAGCGAACTACTATCTTTGTGAAAGCGAGTCGCGCTGCAGCAGCTCGCCGATTGGACGCCCCTGTGCTAATCCATTCCCTCTGATGATCGCCCCGGCTAACGACTCGCCGAGGCTTTGAAGAGAGAGAGAGAGAGAGAGAGAGAGAGAGAGAGAGAGAGAGAGAGAGAGGAGAGAGGTGAGGGAGAGAGGAGTGAAACTTTCGCTCGGGTATTTTAGATAAGCAGCGAGCGAGATATTCGGCGAGCAAGGTGGAGCAGGGCTTTTGAATGAGGTAACGACGGCGTTTATTTCGGCCTTTTTTAGGTGAGTGTGGAGAGAGAGAGCAGGGAGGTAATGAGCTCGGTATGGAATATCACAGAGTGCAGAAACGTTTTCAACATGTAGAATTGGGGTATGTCAGGTTTTTTTGAATACTTACTGTTTATAATGATTGCAAAATATATGAATGGAAATTTTTTCATTTGATTTTTTGCAAACTTGAAATTTTCAACAGTTGAACATTACATAAAAGTTCATCTTTATCGTTTCCTTCAAAAAAAGAAAAAAAAAGAAAAATAAATGAACTAGTTGTAATCGTAACATTTTAATACTTATAACATTGTTCTAATATTTTTCTTTTTAAATCGAAATTGAATTAATATGAATAACGTGACTAAACTACAGTAAGTTTAGAAATAAAAATGAATTTTGTCAATAAATTATTAAAATTGATATTCTCACTTTTAGTCAGTAAAAGACACACGACATAAAACCGTCCTATTTCCATTCTAAGTACGATAAAAGACAGGCCGCAAAAAATATACATTCGCAAGACAGATGAGAAAGGGGAGAAAGAGAGAGAGAGAGAGAGAGAGAGAGAGAGAGAGAGAGAGAGAGAGAGAGGGCGAGAATATTCCAAAGGGAGGCTGGTTCTGCGATCCCTGCTTTACCAAAGAGATCGATCGGCCACTTCTTTCTCGCTCCCTGTTACATTTGAGTGTGAGACAGGCCCATTGGAAATGCATCGACTGGGGATCCCAGAGGACTTTTTCGATATGTTACTATCACGCGCGAACGGCTGTCTCGCTGCCGCGCTGGAGAAACGTCTTATTTCTCCCGTCAGAGTGTGGGCGCGCCGCCGCCGCCGCCGCCCCGCCCGATCATAATCGCACAATACTACTTGCAAATGGGATAGATCCAGCGTAAAAACGTGCGTACGTCGCAGGATTTCAGAGTAGATGATGTATTTTTTACGAATAGAAATTCGGGAATTTCTTACGACCCGAACCACGGTATAAAAATTAAATATGGAAAGTTCTTACTCCGTCGTCGTCATCAGATGAATTGGATATAAAGGACTTAGACAAATGATGAGAGAGATGATTAGAGAATATGGCTGTATCTTTATCAGAAAAGTTAATTGTGAAAGATAACAGAAAAAAGCTTATATAGAAAGCAAATAGAGACTGGTTTCAAAACTTTGAGTTATAATTATTTTTAGTGTTGTATTGCCTCTTTTGCAAATTTATAAAAAAATCTACAAAATTAGAGAAAATATGACAGAGATAGACAAGTGGTCTGTTCAAGAAAACTGATTACCATATGCTGATGTATTTTGAGGTGGTTTAAACACGACTACGATATCATTACCACCTACCGCTTTCAAGTTACGGTTGTAAAAGACCATGAATAGGCATACACGGCATAAAATGGCTACAACTGTATTTGTCGTATACTTCTTGATACGAATTGCTTCACATTCTCCCCAAAATCTACAACCTATTCACCTCAAAATCCATAAACCCTTAAAACTATAAACTCCAAGACCTCAAAACCCATAACCCTCTAAACTACAAATCCCATAATCCCAAAATCCATGACCCCCAAAACACCAAATCTAATAACCCCAAAATCAATTACCCCCAAAATCCAAAACCCCAAATCCCATAACCCCAAAATCCATACCCCAAAACCCAAAACCTCAAATCACATAACCTAAAATCCATTACCACCAAAATTCAAAACCGCAGATCCCATAACCCCAAAATTCATTACCCCCAAAACCCCAAATCCCGTAACCCCAAAATCCGTTACCCCCAACATCCAAACCCCCTGATCCCATAACCCCAAGACCCATAAACTCAATAGTTTTTTATGTAAATTAATATCACTGTAAATAATGTTTGCATTATGTTTCCTACTGCTCAGCCAAGTCTATTTACTTAATAATGATCTGCACTAATAATTAAGTTATGTACATAATTCAAATTTTATAGATCATAAATTCACCAATGTGCACATCGGAAAGATGACATAAAAAAGTAATTATTCTAACGTGCTTCTAACTTTTCAGCGCACGATTGCCAACTTTTTTTCCTTTCTCAACAAAAACTTGTTCACCTACTAAGCTACAAAATTTTACCTTGATTCAATCCAACCCCTTCTTCGCCTCTCTTTCACCATCATTACACCATGACAAAGAGGCATTGACGCGCTGGCGCGCGAAAAACGTCGAATTATTTGCGGTAACGGCTTTCTCTCTCTCCCTCTCTCAGGCGAATAGCACACATACGCTCGCGGATGAGTGGACAGGCAGGCGGCCGAACACACATCGATCTGACCGCAGCTCGATTGCCAAACCGCGTGCGCGATGCCGACTGCAATGCAGTTCGGCGTCGTCGTAGCCGACTACTACACGGCGACGGTGACGAGCAGCCGCAGAGAACAGCGACGCGGCGAAATAACAGCCGTGCTAGGTGCGCGCGCGCGCGAGCTCCAACGCAGTGTCAAATCTTGTTATCACATGTAGTTATGTGCGCGAGTACACTTTCTACCTGTGCGTATGTATATAACGGTGTACTGCCGGTTCAACCCCCTTGCTCCCTCCGACCCGATCAACTGAGCGATGCGCTCGTTCGAGTAGCGAGTATCTGCCATATACTCGTGATGGTATAGATGTATGCTTGCATGGATGGTTCGAATACTGGTTTCGTATTTGTAATGAAATTACGATTGATGTGCTATTTGTATTTTGAACGTATAGATTTTAGACTATTTATGATCTACACTAATATTACAAAAATAGTACTTTTCTTAAAGTAAATTTTCCATTTATTGAGCAGCTTTATAGATTTCGTTATTATTTTCCAACCAAAGGAAACCAAAGGAAATAAGTATTTGAACATTTGTTTATTTGTTTGCATATTAAACAAGGACAGAACCGTCTGCAGAAAGCAATTATAATGTATTGTAATGGTGTAGCGTGCCATAAATAAAATATTTGTAAATCGATCAATAATTGATTTTAACATTAAACGTTTGAATTTTAGAAAATCTTAATAATTTACACTACCTATATATAATGATAATAATACACCGAATATTAAAAGAAAATTAATGTGCACTGTAGCACCATCAATACTTGAATAGTCGAAGCTAATCGACGCTAAAGAATTTACCCTGAAAAGGTCAATGTTCATCTGAAACTTCTCTGGTAATAGTACCGACCCACCGGGTAACTCGTGAACGTAGCCTCTATATCAATCGTGCCTCGCATGATAAAAGCTTGGGGAAGATTTTGCGCTTGCACCGACAGATGTCTCCACGGAGAGGACCACCAGTATCCCGCCGATAGGTGACGTCAATGCTCGATTTTAGAGGCCACTTGGTGAATCCAGCATTGAACGTCGAGGTATTGTAAGAATAACGCGATATTTAAAAGAAAGACAGAGAGCGAGAGCGCAATGCTCTTTAAGATCATTATTCCCGCAAGTACGGACACGAAATTTAAAACTGTAAGTTGTGCGATGCTTTTAGCACCGCGCCGAGAGAACTCAAATTAAAATGGAGGAAAAGTTAGAGAACTTAGTAGTTGGAAAATTTCAAGTGAGACGGAGAGGCTCTTAAATCAATTTAAGTTGGAATATTATCATACGAAAATTCAATAGCTGATTTTATAAGTTTTAACGAACCCGCGTACATGTATTCGATACGATGGAAAAAATGATACAATGCCGAATCGTTGCCTTAGCAACGCTTTCATATAACTTTTTCTCAGCGTGCACTCCTGAGAATCCAAAGACCGATATATTTCCCGAAACCGCGCGCACCTGGCCCTCCAAGCACCGACCTTTACGGCCCCGGGAAATTCTTAATTTGATAAGTCGTTATAAACGCCCGCGTTCTTTAATGCATTAATGCAGGGCCGAAAGTTTTATGGCCTTTGCAATCGGCCGGGTCTCACCAACCACCATCCCCTGGTCCTCTTCCCTACTTAAAGCGATTATTAAATTACCGTAAACGTCGAGGACGACGCGGGGTAATTTAATTGACGCCGGCGCCACGCGCACCTGCCATTCGAGGTCCTCGGACTACTTTTATATTGGACACACGTTCCTGTTCCTGATAATTGCTTTCGCCTAGGTGCCAACGGCAGACTAGCACAGTCGTCATGTTATAACGTTTACCCGAGCTTTGTGCTCTCTCTCTCCCTCTCCCTCTCTCTTTTTTTCTTCGCACCATAGGCCATTTGAAACACTGCAAGTCGCGATCGAAAATTGAGCGAGGAGAGAGAGAGCAAGAGAGAGCAAGAGAGATAGAGATGGGGCGGGGAAGGCGATGGCTCTTTTTAATCGCTTTCGCTGATGATGTCGGATTGGTTTGTCATTGTGAGGAAAAATTATTGGACGGTGAGATCAAAAGAAAGGCAGATGAGAATATCGTGCGGTTCGTTGTTATTCTGTAAAACAATTTTTTTTAGTTTTTTTTTAATACAGATTTTTATACTGATGTTTTTTTAGAACTGAAACTGTTACCTTATGGAAATCGAGTGCAATTCTTCTATAACAATAAAGTAGAAACGTCGGGCGTGACTGATACTTTTTAGACGAGGGAAAATCGCGCATCAAGCGGCTGTGTGTGTGCCGCTTGTGCGCGGGATGATTGTGATGTGAACATGTGTCGGAAAGAAATCCACCGTGTCGTTGGAAAAGCAGTTGAGCGGGCAAAGGGAGAGAAAATCTGGGTTATAATTCCAGCTGTGAGAATCGTGTCGCGTGCTTGTCTTTTTCTTGACAGATGATGCTCCGGTTACGCGATCAACTTCGTATTTTCAAATGTTTCCTCGTGCTTTGAGAAGTTTCTCGGCACGCATAATGTTATTCTAAAATGTTATTAACAATCGTGTTATATTTTTTGAGCTATTTAATCCTCAATCGAATTTCATTACGAAATGTAATCTGGGAAAAAGGCTCGCCAAAGGCGTTCTTTTACACTTTCAGGTAATTACTTTTTAATTAAAGAGCTTAAGATCAAAAGAAATTGGATTTCTCAATATTCACCTGACAAAGTGAATATTTCCAGCACATCATGGACGATGTTTTCTCGATAGACTCATATTGCCGTTTTGAGAATTTGTCATGCCGTCGAACTTGATAAATTAAGGAAACCCCACGTCGAATCTTTAAACTCTCGGTCTTTGCGAGCGCTCAATCAATCTCAGGAGCGTTTGAGCGAGTGGGAGGAGCGGAGTCTACGACAACGGTGTAAGTGGCTAGTAAGATAAGGGAAAAACGACGACGATAAACGTCGGCTATAAGGTTCAGGACGCTAGAGTACTTGATGTTCCGACATTTTTTCTCCCTCGGTTCCTTTTTCGGACGGAATATATTTCATAGCATCGAAAAAGTGTCAAGATAGTAGTTGAAGAATTTCTTTTTTTGAAATTTCTATCTTACACTTTCTACCTATGGCTGAGGTTAATTTTATTCTCAATGCTTTTTAATGTTATGGACATAATGAGGCTACTAAATAACAAAAAAGCTGCTGTGGACATTATTACGTACATATGAGAAACGCGTGGACGCGGTAATATTTTCCAGCTGAATTAATACGGCCTTTGCGCGGGATAGCCGACTCAGCAAAAACTAATCGTTCGCGTAGACGTATAAATTATTCATTACGTATATAACGCATTCCGAAGCACGGGAAAAGAAAAGCGAGTAAAAAATCTGCTAGGGGAAGATAATTACTCGTGATATCGAATATTATTAATATAAACATGTAATTGAATATATAACATCCTCAATATAATATATTATATAGGATTAAAGGAAATAAATCGCATACCAATATTATTAAACGATTGAACCTTTTGAAAAGAAGCTCGCGTTCGATTTATATGCGCCCTAATTGGAGTATTAGGCAGACGTTCTTTTAATTAATTTGAATACTTCTTCAAAGTAAAATATATAGTTTGGCTAAAAAGTTCAAGTTACTTATTAATCAAACGGTGATTCGTCTATCTACTGGTACGGGCCTATCTACGTCGGTCTGAATGGTGCATTCGTACACCCCTCCCAATTCTGCAACTATAATCTCTCCTTCACATAACTATTCGAAAACTTATGCAACAACGCGGAAACGTCGATTTCGTCGCACACACAGGTACTGAACTAATGCGATACGCGCACGTGCACATGGCGGGTGGACGTAAGTCATTTTCGCGCTTTTGAAGTAAAGCTGCCATTCCATGACGATAGCGATGCACATACATAGATGTTTGATTTTCCGCAAAACTTATGAAACTTCCCCCCTAATTAGTCACCTACTAATTATGTGAAAAGCGCGCGAGCATGCAAACTAACGATTCGAGTTTCGTGCTTATATCATTCATGCTTCCTCTTGTATATACGCGGAATATCTGTACGGATGAGTATCGTTTCACTATCTGCATCTGTGTTATTAATTGAATAGCGATATTTGGGATCGTTTGACATGCTATTTAGAAAATGTATGGATTTGAGTGTACCCCTATGGTATATTATTCTGTCAGACTTATCTTGTGTTATTTTCACATATAATATGCAAAATATGTTAAATCCATGTGTATAATATTACACATTACGACTTATACAGACTGCAGGTCTAGTGTGATCAAATTGTGAAAAATCTTGTTTTTTCGGTATAATGAGCTCTGATGTGGTTCATTCCTTTAAATAACTGTAATTATTTTTCACTTCAAAACTATTTATTTATTTATTACCAAAAAATTTTTACATATACATTATTATATATTTACATAAAGTAAATTTATATACGTAAGTAAATTCTCCCGAGGCAAACAATATTGCCTGTGTATAGGTCTGATAAAAAAACTTACAAACTAAATAATATATTCTTACATATTATAGGTAATGGCAGACGCATAGGGATTAGAAAACATGTCATAGAGATTTATTATAGTGTAACATATAAATTAGAATTAAATAATTTTTTTTTTAAATAATAATTAACAATTTTTTATAGGATTTTAATTAATATGAATTTTTATATTTTTCAGGACCTTGTCGGGTCAAAATTTACTTACTTATTTACTTTAAAAAAAGGAAAGTAAAGTAAAGTAAAGTACTTATTTATTTACCTTAAAATTTATTTACTTATAAGCCTTTTTCTTAACTTCAGGCCTAGCAAGGTCCTGACTAACTTGATATACCTCAGGTAGTTTATCAGAACTTGACTCGCGGCGGGTGAAAAGCCTGATACGGCCCAGATTAAAGACCTGTTACGAACCAGCTCAGGATATCCAGATGCTTGGTTAGGCCCACATTTTCCCCCGTAAAGGTTTTTCTAATCGGACACGCTTATACGAAATCTTTGAAACGTTTTGGCTGAATGACGAGACAATTCAACAGTAAAATGCCGACGGCGTATCGGTGAGACGATTGAAATGTCGGCTTTAATTTATAAGGGCAAACGTCACCGAAAATCGATCTGTAAAAAAAACGAACGAGTGAGCAAGCGGGCGTATGAAAAACGGCCGTGTATATAGTTTTCCAGAAACTCATAGACACTGTAATATTCATCGTAATAATGGAAGCGATTCTCTCTCTCTCTCTCTCTCTCTCTCTCTCTCTGTCTCTCTCTCTCTCTCTCTCCCTCTGTCTTTCTCTTTTTCTGCCTTTCTCTTTTTCTGTCGCTCTCTCTCTCTCTCTCTTTCTCTCTCTGGCTCTCTCTCCCTCTCTCCCTCTGTCTTTCTCTCTTTCTGTCTCTCTCTCTCTCTCTCTCTCTCTCTCTCTCTCTTTGTCTTTCTCTCTCTCTGTCTTGCTCTCTCTCTCTCTCGCTCTCGCTCTCGCTCTCCCTTTTTATACCTCTGTCCCTTAACTATTAACGTGGAAGGAAAAAGAAGAATATATCGAGTGGGACTTTTAAATGGAGCGCAGCAACCTGATCGATGTCAAACCGTGAGCGCAACTGCGATTGGCTGCTTAATCGCTCTCTTTTGACAACGAAGAGCGTTTATCGAGAAAAATGCCTCGGCTGAGTACCTTTCTCTCGTCTCTTGTCTCTTTCTCTCTCACTCTCTTGCTCTCGTGCATGGCCAAGTGAGCCCTCGGCATACACAAACTGACGACTAATTGACTGAGTTTTCCCTTTGCTCCTTGAAGACATAAACGTTTCGTCTGCATACAATACAAGTTTGCAGCAAACTAAATATCGAAATAAAATAATGGACACATTGTACTGTAGACTATAGTCTATCAATTTTATATATGTATGTATAAATTTTAGATTAAACTTTTAGCATCTGGCATAAATAGATAATATCGACGAGAATTATTACAAAAAGTAAAATAATTGACTTGAGAAAAACAATTCCTTCTTTTTTATAGTTTTATATAAGTATGGCATCAAAAGATACGTATATTTTTAATATAATGGCTAAATATAATGAAAACTATTATTAGCAAATTACAATATCCATTTTCAAAACCAAATGTTTAATAAAGGGAGAAAGCCTGGGTTGCCTGCCAAAATAGATTTTAGTATAATTAGTCAGGTCATTATTTTTTCAAATCTATATAAAAAATAATTTTATACATAGAAAAAAATACATAAAAAACAACATTTTTATTCCTCAAGCAGTGTAGATACATATAAAGAAGATCTCCACCAAATTTGAGCTCATTTGGTCGAGGCATTTCAGTGCAGCGCTATGTGCTTTGATGTGATATGCAGAAATTGACACTAAAATCTAGTACTTCCTACAGACTTATAAATGAAAATAGAGGAGCTAGGAAAGTGTTAAAATGTTGTTTTTTATGTATATTTTTGATGTATAAAATTGTTTTTAATATAGATATGAAAAAATAATGACCTGACTAATTATACTAAAATCTGTTTTTTTAGGTTTTCACCCAGGCTTGCTCCCAGTAATTTGCGGTCGAATTTAATAGATCCTTGATACTAAACAACGGAAAAAACCGATGTCCTGTAACGAGACTTAAGCAGTTCTGAAAGCATACGCTGTCCAGCATTCTAAAGCGTTGCAACGCTTCCGAGAGGAAAGGATGTTATTTCGTCGATGCAAAATTTTGAAATATTTAATTAAAGATTCGTTTCACTAGAATTCTCAATATCGAAAATTTTCAAAAATTTTTAATATACATTAGAAAAATTAATTTAAAAAAAATAACCACTTGCTCCTATAAAAACGATAAAAGATATTTATATGAAAGATCATCTGACCGGAATTTTTAGTAAGAACTGTAACAACAAATAAGCTCACCTGCCGTGCATTTTAATTTCGGCATTTCAAAAAAGGAAAAAAAACAGGATATAGCCATATAAACTTTCCAAAAGCGTATGAAGGAATCTGCGGAAGAGGTAAGAGAGTCCTTCACCCTCGCGCATACTCAAACGCTCTGTTTTGCGTTATGGAGCCTCAGGGCATAAAAGAGGTTGAGGGCACACGAATACACACTTTCTTTGTACAGCACTTGCCCTCGACCACTTAAAAGGTCAGACGTTTGGCCAACTTTAAATCTGAATAAAGCAAAGAAATCAAAGTGGCGCTTTTCTATTTGCTTCGACGACTCGCCTCGCCACACCGCGACGCTTTTTCAATTACGTTTCAAGTTTCTTCTCGAGCCACGAACGCACTTTACTAGTTCGAGCTGATTTCGGAAAGTGCCATAAGTAAATATTTCATTACAGCTCTTGATTTCCATCAGGTTTTTTTTGTTCCTTTTGCAGAAAAAAATAAGGAAGGAAAAACTCGTCGGGGTCATAAACAAAGAATTTTAAAAGAACCTTAATACAGCTGACTGATGCTGGTAAAAAGTAGCTTTAATGAAACGTAGTTTTGTACACGTTATATGCACTTAACAGAAAGCGCATTATTGAATTTAAACGTCAGCGTTCATTTGGAATCTCACGCAGACGTGGATGCATACATTCACGAAATTTAAAAATTCATTTGAGCACTGCCATTATAATATCATATTCATGTCGCATTACGGGATGAGGCGTGTACACAGAGGTACTTAGAAGCATTCACATGCATATATAATTCGCCTGCTCTTGGCTCGCGTATATATATAATACACATGCATACACACAAAGATAGGATAGAGAGGAGGCGCTATGGGAATATCTTAGCGCGGCGAAGGCCTCTGAAGGTGAACGTCGCTCTTTAACTCCGAAACTTCACCAATACACATACACTCACACGGCAACGCGAGGTGTGCACGTACGTGTGATTGATCGTTGTAATTTAAAGTTTCGCTTTTCGAAGTTCCACACCTCCACCGGTTCGCGCGCCTTTCGCTTGGCCCCTATCCCCCCCCCCCCCCATCACCCAGCCCCGCTCAATCCTTCCTCGCATGGCTGTACGGGTTCGATTTTCTGCTTTTCGCTTGCGAAATAACTCGCGTCTGGAAATTTAGTTAATTAAAGACCCGTAGTGGGGTTTATTTCAATACCGTATCATATAGACTCGTGGAAAAGGAAATTCCGAAGGTTGTATTGATTTGAAATACCAAGCCTTTATTCATTCATTGATTCTTTACAGATATAATGCCGCGGGATGAGCTCGTTTTGTTGAATTTATCACGAGAGTCATGAAATTATTTGGGATATCAATAGCACTTGAACTTCTACTAAATTATACCGAGAGAAGAAAAAAAGAACGAGGAAAAGCAATTAAAGCAAACCACTGACCCCCATTCATAAATTAAGTTTTTCCCAGCTCGCTCTTCCCTCGGCTGTTCTCTTTTAAGCTAATTGAATCTGAGTTAATTTACTACTCTTTGCTTTTATGTTCCGATCGAACACGGCAAACTATTCCGATGACTTAGATCTTAAATACCTCGCTAAGTCTCTGATCGTCTCCCACCCTTCGTAATTGAATTACCTAATTATATAGCCCGCAGTCGCTTCTGCCTCTCTCTCTCTTTCTCTCTCTCTCTCTCTCTCTTCGCCTGCAGATACTCTCGCTCGAAATTATCCACTTCCGTTCCGTCGCAACGGTTAATAAAATTACAACTCACGCCTCATAATTATTCATTGCCTCGGAGGCTGTGAGCTTTTGTCTCCTCGGGGTTAATGTGATTCCGAAAGAATTGCCCACGTCTGCCGCGCGCGCGCGTGTATTTATGTTTTACTCTGGCAGGTAGCTGCTTGGTTGGGTTTAATCAACCGCAGCATACGGTATGACGCGCGTACCAGGTTTTACGTCCCGCATGCTTGCCGGTTAATTCATTCGACATCTCACGCGCGCGCTGTCCCGAGACGAGAATGGCCTCCTCCTTCGCGTTTCTCCCACCCCCGCGACACCTGAACTTCCCGAAGGTTTCTCGCGCCGGCTGCCGTATCTTACCCTTTGCTTTAATTAATTCCCAGCCCCTCTGTTGTTTTGCCAGTTTGTAATTACTCGCTGATGATAACTGTCGCGCGAGATCGCATATACAAAGCCGGCTGTCGTGCCGGCATCATGTCCTTTCAAAAATGATAAGTAAGTAGTAATTATGCGTGTATGGCGCTTGTAATAATGGAATTAATCGCACTCGTTTTATAAAGTATATAAATGGAAGTAATTATTTGCCGCCCTCCCCAGTCCCTAATTGAAGTAATTAACAAGATTTAAAGTTTTAGTAGCGTAATATCTTTTCGAATATATCTCGGAGCCGATCATTTGTCAGCGGAATTCCGTATATAGGTGTGCGCGCCTCTGGTTATGTATAGACTGGCTCGAATTTTCATCGAGTGTTAAAGCCATTATAAACTTTCTATTAAGCTTCTTATGCGATTTGTTGGAATGTCGAATGGCTAAAATCTAAAGATTGATACAGCTTGATACTCGTTATTTTTATAATTTGTTTCGTGACACCTCAATTTCCGCTTTTCGTAGAACGGAACGTAATTGACGCTGAGCATGCGACGGTCATAAATTTTTTTCGGGGATATTTAATCTTCCCAGCTATATTTGTCCGGAGCGGACAGCCTGTTTAAAACAGCCGGAAGATTCTTTTACATTAATTTTATTCTCCGCCGGAGTCGACATTTTGCGTTTCAATGCCAGCTAAAAATACACGCTAATTAATTGATTAATATTTCCGTTATTTCCTTCAATTTCAGCCTTTATTCCAGCAATTCACTTCCAATCGTTCATTCATTCCCACAAACGAACAATTCTGTAGATTATAGGTCGAAAGCCACTGCCGCCACTCGTTATTTTTTCTACCCTCCACCCCCCGACCGAACCATCACTTAACCCAATACAGTGTGCCTCGTTCTCTAAAACTAGTTTTCCATCGTATCTCATTTCATCCACGGTCTACTCGCGTACTTATAAATCGGCCGCGTGTATAGTCCCCCCCCCCCCCCTTCCCCGACCACGCGCCATGGCATTTTTTGCTCGAGTGCGCACTCTCCCTCACCTTTTGTATACACATACATGTGCATTCGAGAGTTCGTGCCGAAGCGTCGTGATTTTAAGTCGACCCGCGCGTGTAGTGGCTTCCCTCTGGCGTATACGTGTCTGGCAATTGCGGACTCTCTCTCTCTCTCTCACTCTTTCTCTCTCTTGCTCTCTCATGCTCTCTCTCCTGTGCACAGTCACGCGCCGCGTTGGCTGAATTTTTCAAGAATGCTAAATCGCGAGCTGGCGCTTCGTATATACACATATACATATATATATTATGTGAGCACGCGCACGCGCGCGTGTAATGGCTTCGTGTATGACGGACAGCGCGAGATGGGCGCGCGGGCGAGGAATAATTGGCGGAGAGAAGAGGGAGAGATGCTCGTACAGGATGTACAGGGTAATTTTATGCACGCGTTTCGTCGATTTGATTAAGCGTGGGGAAGGTGCTCGAGGGGCGATGGCCCTACTGGCCCTCCAGGTATATCTTGTGCGTGTTGCGCGGGGGGAGAGTGCGGCTGTAAATATTCACTTAAGGCACTGGGCTGGCGTTTTATTCACGGGTTTATCCGCCGACGCTTGAATAGCACATTTTATGGCGGTTGTAGACATGCTTTATCGCAGTAATTTTGAGTTTAGATTTTTGTCTGGATTTAAGGGGGTGCTACAGTAAAAAATCATCGAAAACTGCATTTTCTTTTTATTCGATCAAATGTATACATATTAATATGTACATATTAATCAAATGTTCATATTAACAATCTGCGCTTCAAAACAAATATTCTAATAAATTGTTTGACTGCTCATTGCTCCATGAGACTAATATAGTAATATTTGGAGCAAGTTTATTATTCGCTACAGATATATAGGGAAAATTCATTATTTAATATTTTAAAAACCGCGCTAACTATTTTATCATAAAAAGTAGGATCGATTTCTTCGTAAATATTACCTACAAGTAAAAGCTCGAATGTTTCTTCACTGAACTAAAGATTGTACTATTTAAAGAGCACAATATTCTCGACATCAGATTTATTTAAATAGTTGATCTACATAACGTAATGCTACTGTCATATTTGAAGATTTTAATTGCCTAATCATTTCACATTTATCTCATTCGAATAGATATTCATTAAAGCATTTAAATTCGAAAGTGCCCATCACTTACGCGCACATTTATATATCGACGCATCAAAATTTGAATGACATAATACCTCATCAATTAATAATCAGATACAGGTGAGTATTGGATGTTCCCGAAACTTTGAACTCCGAATGACAATGAAATCGCGGAATAAACCTGCCGTCCAGCGGACTGAAATTCTCCTCTGGGATACTAAATCCCGATAAAAGGACTTTCTCCATCTCCAGCGCAGCCCGGCAGCTTAACACATGGCCCACTAACTCTCCGACGCGACTCTCGGGCTTATCACGTCGTATCGCGCGTAATTAGCGATTTTCGAGATTAGAAATTACACGGAGCGGAAGGCAGGAAATACGCTAGGCTCGCGTCGAGTGGCGCAGCCTAGCTGCAGCGACATTTCCTTGGCTTTTGAGATTTTCATCTCTCTAGGCGGCTGTACCGTCGAGTCACGCGCAAACTCGTCGCCACCGCTGTTGCAGGCCCGCTTCCTGGGCTTTTATCAGAACTCGACCTTCACCCCCATCCCAGTCACTTTTTATCGTCCGCGGATGAAACCCGGAGCTTAACTGACGGCTACGCGAATGCTTTCAACTTGTTTCTCACATACAGTCCTCGCATGCGCTGTATTCGATCGCTAAAAGCTCCGCGTGCCCGCGCCCGAAAACGGCTTTTGGCTCGCGAGCGCGACCGTGACGTTGCGCAAAGAGATATTTGAAATTCTCGTTGACGTTATAATAATGAAAACTTTAGATACGCGGATAGCGCGCGCGTGCGTGTAAAGTTTTTGATTTTGAAGCGCGATTTTAGGCTCTTGTAGTAAAGTATACACTTCTGTCAATGAATATTTTATTGGCGATCGAGCCGTTGATGCGGATGATTAATTTTTCATTCAATCGCCTTTTTATTGGGTTATCACATTAGTTCATGAAATCGGACGATGTTTCGGTCTGAAAAGTGGCCAACTATTGTGATTATATCTATTCACATTGATATACTTGATTGCGTTATCGGAAATAAGTTTAATTGAGCTCAATATATGCAAATAGATTTGACGACAAAAAATCCATAGTACCGATTTCACGATACATAGTAGAGGTAACTTTAATCCGCCTCATTTAAACTTTATATACGTAACGTGCATAATGGCAGAGCATATACGAATTCGATCAATCATTATCTACGAGGTCGGGGTGGAAGATCTGAAAATAATCCACTGGATACGTCAATCTGGCAATAATGCACGCAGCCGTGTCGGACATTTAATAAAGCCCCTCGACGCCGCTTAACGAAATTAACGCCCGCTCGAGGAGCCGGTTGCATAATAAAACGGCAATTGTTCCAATTGTACACTCCCAGCCGACACGTAGACGTATACGGACGTCGGATGATACAGCGCAAAACCCAGACGCCACGCCGCCATCAATCATCCCCCTCGAAAGCGGGTCACACGTCGAGCCACTCTCACCGTAAATATATATATATACTATTTTTCTCGGCGGGGAAATTCCGGCCGTTTTATCTATACATATACATATATACAAACACACATACGAAGACAGGTATAAGCTCGCACGGTGGTGATTTTTATGTGAGTTCACGTGCGATGATGAATTTATTATGTTCGGATGCCTATCGGGCCGCGTGCGACGTGCGGTTCGCGCTCGTACCAATGTGCGTGACAAGGCGGAATTGATTGCACTAAAAACGAACCGCGCGTGCGTGCGTTTTTTTTCCCGACTGTCGAGGTATAAACGTTGTTTTCGTCGCCGTATTTTGTGGCACCCGGACGCTTTTGCCTCTGTTTACACGGAAAAAAATTGCGTGTCCGCGTGTTTGCCGTATCGTTCGATATATGTTCGTGTCGAGTATAGATTATTATTTACAGATTATTGTTATAGTTTATAAAAATTTTTACAATAATATAGACAATGGAGGAGATTGGCCGTGGGTGGCAGTGAAAGAAGTTATTGGCGAATATAGTCGTAGAGGTAGACCGCCATGTGTGCGGTTGGGCGAGGATTGAACGCGGCTCCCGGTTTCTCACTGAATGCTTATATGCTGTTTGCTGAGTGGATTTTCGACGATTTATGATTCCAGGGTATGCGAAAGTAAATCGGGAACAATCATTTTTTATGAAAAAGAGGTTTACGTTTGAGAAAATACAATAATATAGGTAGTCTTCTTGGAAACTGTTGATCTTAATAGATTCTAATAATAAATAATTGTTTACTCCTTGTTGATATATGATTGCTTTTAATAACGCTGAAATTTAAATGCCGTTGATGTACGTCTACAACTATGTGCCCTCGTTCGTATACATAAAAAATATTTTTTTAAATTCTCACATTTACTACAAAATTTTTAGAAGCTCCAGTATAAGGTAATTATTTTTCAAATTCCATCTCTAAAATTTCTTTGTATATTTTAGCATTTTAGAAAACGTTTTAAGTTACACATAGAACAAAAATATTAAATGGGGAAAATTATTTTTTTTAATCGTCAATGAATTTTTACCTTACTAGGTGAATTTTTATTTTTATTTAGCTATACGACCCGACTTAACTGGAAGTCATTTTTACGTACGAAAAACCGATTCTCAAAGCCCAGTAAAGAACCGTTTCCCAAAGGTTGCGGACTCTTCTTGTCATTCGCACTAATAATATCACTATTTACAAACGCTCATAGTTACTTTAGTATACCTAAAAAAACTTTTATGTGTATTAATCAAGATGAAATTCGGTTAGTTATGGGACAAAGGACTTAACTAGCTGATTACTACTTAGCAGTGAAACTAAAACTTTTGTAAGTACTGAATTTAAATGAAGACCGGATGTCAATAATTGCGGAGAATGTCGCGCGAGGTGGAAGGCGTGAACGTGACAGATTAAAATTACCATGCTGTCGCCTAAAATTAATTAATAAGTTTCATAAAATGTATTTATACCGTTTTTTACTATACATATAGTAATAATTATAACTTTTCATTGTAATTTTTCCAACCTTATATTCCAACTAATAAATATATCACTTCTCGCCCTTCGTTTTTTCATAAAGGAGCGATTCGATGAAAATTTATTCATATTAAAAGGTTAGCCTGAAACATGAATATTAGAACACAACGATCGCTAACTGATCGACTTATATGCCTCACAAAAATAGGCCATTACTCTAAATTCCAAGCAAATAATTAAGCGAACTTAACACCCTAAAAAAACACTTAACGCACCAAATTGTTCAAACCATCGCTAAATTTCCAACGACTTCCCGGCTACCTTAACCTCCCCCATTCCAACTCTTCTCTGCCGACAACAAAAAAGCGAAAAAGTGGAACAGACGCCGGGGGTGCCAGCAGTAGCAGCCGCTAAATGGATCTTGCCCCGAGCTCGAATTATCAACGAAACTCTTTTAGATTTAACACAATAAGGCAACGGCTGCGGCTCTAGTTTTTGCCTCCTCGAAAATATGACCCAGTTCTCGTGGTGGCGCAAATCTAGCCGGAACTCGCCCGTCAAAGGAGCCCCGGTCGTCATTGAGTGCGACGCCGGCAGCCAAGAAACGGAACGATAACGGCGGGTCTGGATTCGCGATAGACGTGCACGAGTGCGCCAGTGTGTATGTGTGTGCTAGGTGGATAGCTGTATCGGAGGGACTCAACGGGCCTTGACATTCTCTGAAAGAGGAAGAAAGAAGCGTGTGTCCACTGAGAGAATATGAGATGAAGCATGTTTCGGGAGGAAGTTTATAGGGCCAGTGACCCGGATGTCTCATGTTTCGGGCAAAAAAGAAAAAGGTGGCTGCTAAGGGAAAGATATTTCGGTGGACACGAACGATAAACACGAAAAATACGGCTCCTTTTACTTCTAAATCATTTCTAGTCTGCCTAAATAATAAATTAAAAAAGTTATTGGCATTTTCTTCAGATTTTTATATATATATTTATATATGTATATGATGAAATCCTAAAAAAGTACCGCCACAAAATCTTAGACAGGCTTTCTCAAGAATCTTCTTTTTTAAAAAAAATGACATTTCAGTTTCTTTATATCTTAAAATGTACAAAAAAAATCAAGCCGTTTAAAATGCCTTTCTGAGTTACCTTCGAAATACATAAATTATCTTGTAAATTCAAACTTTAAAATAAGAAACATTATTTTTTTTATTAAAATATGCATGAAATGCAACTGTGATTGAAATGTTTTAATACATGACTACTCGAACAGTTTATACTTTATTTTTAAACTATTAACAATAACTTCCGGCGCGTGTGTACTTTTTTAAATATTGCTTTTTTAGTAAAAGCTTGATGAAGGCTCGATTTTATTTCCATGATCCTCGTAAACTTATGTATCAAAATCTTTTTATAAAAAAAGTTTTCAATAAACTACAGGCTTTAAATTATTGTGCTGATTAGAAGATAGAATTGTCTTCAGTACACTATGACTTTCTCATTTACATCATTATATCTAAGTTTATTGGAAGAAAAATTCAAAATTCGAAATTTTAATCGCAAAACCTAGTATTTCGAGTTTTTAGTTCACAAAAAACGAATAAAATCTTGTTTTTTGTTGTTAAATTTTG
>JAPYZP010001496.1:0-24076 GCA_030522985.1 Torymus sinensis | reverse complement strand
CTCTCTCTCTCTCTCTCTCTCTCTCTCTCTCTCTCTCTCTCTCTCTCTCTCTCTCTCTCTCTCTCTCTCTCTCTCTCTCGCTCTCTCTCTCTCTCTCTTTCTCTCCGCGCGCGCGCTCGACTGACTAAAGGTCGTGCGTCCGTTCGTCCGACCGACATTCTGAATTTCGGCACATATAGTCGGCGACTGGCGTGCAACACGACCAGCAACAATTCCAGCTATTCCACTCTCTTGCAGCTGGCATTCGACCATTTGCCAGAAAACGTGCGACAGACATGACAGCAGCCGTACACGCACTCTCTCTCTCTCTCTCTCTCTCGCTCTCTCTCTCTCTCTCTCTCTCTCTCTCTCGTGCGCGCGGATGGATTGTCCTGCAAACGACGCGAGGGAGTGAGAGGAAGAGAGAGAGAGAGCCGTAGACAATTTTTCCCTCGTCGGCCTTCCTCGAAATTAAAAAAATCACGCGCCAGGTGAGAGATGAACGGGGTATGTGAAAGGTAAAGGGCTTTTTATAGGTTCGACCTTTTGTGACAGAATTTTAAATTGAAAAAGTCTCGAGACTATGCGTGTCGTTCCTTTTTCATACCGGGATGAAAATTTTTGTGGAATCGTATTTTTCGAAATGAAAAAGGTTCTAAAAAATAGTTTCTTTTAGGGGAAGTCCGAGCAAAACGGTACACCTAAGGATAAAAGTTAGTGAACAATAAAAAAAAATATTTTAAAATAATTTATAGCACAGTGTGACCTATTTCACCTGTTGTCAGCCTAATGAGCGCGGGCGCCCAAATCATACTAGCATAAAGTAAAACATGTTCTTTTCGATTAATTCAGTGTTAATACAATTTTGTCTCTTGGCTTATGCTTATACCTTACCATCAATATATATGTATAATACAAAAATACTTAACCCTACTTTTAAAACCAAAAATTATTTTACGATTTAGCCTTTCAACAATATGATGAAAATTATAAGTTCATCAATTCCAATAATGTGCTTTTTATACAATTAATGAGCGGTCATTCGCCTTTTTGTCGCCTACGTACAGCTATACATAATTATGGATCAGGGAGTTCGCGACGTTTCGAATATGATATTGTTATCGATAAATTTCGGCTAGAGTGCCTTATAGACACTCTTTTCGCCTCGGCGCTGCGTACCTGTGGAACGATGTACACACCCGCCCGTGCTTCAAAAGATTATTGTACAGTCACCTTTTAGTGACTAGGGTAGCATCGTAATTGGCGTTATAATTAGCTTTGTAAATAGCGTTATTTTTATTTTTTATTCTTATCCAATTTTACTTTATTTTATTACTCTTATACATGTAATGGGGATTCGCCCCAAAAAAATTAAAGCTTTGATCCACACTATGTATTATACAATAATCTCACTGGCTAGTAAGGACCATGAGTCTTTAGCCAATCAATAAAACTATATTCTATTCTATTCTTCAAATTATAAATTTAAAATTCCCGAACTTTTCAAGAGCACGCGCGCAGCGCGTCACCCGACCGCGTCATTAAACGCGACAAAGCGCGTTATCTCGCTCCGAATTAAAATCCGAGCGGCGATAAACATTACACGCGCCGCAGCATACACACGTATACGCTTCCGCATAATTATTCAACGCTTACATTCGCGCGTTTCCACCTCGCGCGATCGCTCAGAGCCCTTCGCGCATACGCGCGACAAATCGAATGTGCAGCGCACCTCGAATAAATAACTACCGCGCGTGTATATATACATGTGTATACATGCACGCGCACACACTGCAACCACGCGCGGCAAACTGTTATATTTCGATGCGTTTTGCGGTCTCCTTTGCGAAATTACGCGCGCGCGCCGCGTAAACACGTCCTAGCTCAATTACATCGAATGCGCGCGGACGACGTGCCTATAAACACGGGGCTTTATGTACGCGCTCTCTTACATCACATTCCACCGCAGCGCGCGGGCGCGTTATTTCCTCTGAATAAACCGCGCGATAAACGATCACCGCTCGTCGATGCTTTTTCCGAGCTGCCGCGTGTACTATATGTATATAGGTACCGTATGGAGCGAAAAAATGTTTTGTTTACGGGGGATGTACGCGCGCCAGCAGCGAGCGGATCAGCGCATACCGGGCGCCTGTTATTGACGCGCGAGCGTTACACACAATGGGATCGTTAATTAAATTCGCTGAAATGTAAATATGGCTTTTATTTTTCGGATTTTCACCTGCACGCTCATTACGTAAAAAGTTTTATGTATTCTGTAAGCGGGCGCGCGCGCGTGCACGGTTCTGTTTTATTAACGCGCTGTTTATCTTTTCGCTCTCCTTCTCGCGCGTATATATACACGAATGTAATCATTTATCATTTTGAGTTTGGACTAACAAATAAAAATGTTTAATTATACGAGGTCGAATATGTGCTGTGATATAGGGATAAAATAATTTCAATGCACTTGTTAATTCCCTATAATGAGGTGGATGTTATATATATATATATATATAAGAACTACGTATTTGAATTTAACTACATCATTTACGCACAAATGTTCGTCATTATATTATATTGCTAAGAAAATTAATAAAAACTCTGATAATTTTATAAACTTTGTACAACTGATTTTATATTACTGATTTCAAAATAAATTCCTTGTATATCTAATGAACCGTGTATTTTTAATTTTCTCAATTAGAAGATTAGCAATAATAACGCAAGAAAAGATATATGTCAATAAAATGCAGAAGACACGGATCCGTGGTAAAATAGAAATAGACAGAAAGCCCCATAATGACGAGAAAGACAAGTATACACGACAGGAAAGAAGAGAGAGAAACGGAAGAGGAAAAGGAGGAGGAGGAGCCGACGAACAGCGGGTTGTGCGCCCATTCATATTCATAATCGTAATCGTTAAGGGGTGGACTCCATTGTTGTTGACAACGGTCGCGAACTTTCGCTTGGCTTTCTCGCTCTAGCTTTCGTGGGGTGCAGCTCGATTAACGCGATTCTCTCGGAAACGTCCAAGTGAGTCTCTCTCCCTCTCTCGGGATGAGAAAGAGTAAATTAATTATTTAGCCGGCGACTCGGGTTCAGGCGCGGTCGAGCTCCTCTCCGGTGGCTGGCTTCTCATTTCCAAAATTAAACTTTGATAATTCCGTTGTTTGTGACGCATCTGAAAGAATGGGAATTAAAGTAATAGTAATTATTAAAATTTTTTTATTTTATTATAATTCATTGGTTTTCAATTCAAATATTTCCTTTTTGCATGAAAATATCTGCAACGAAATTTTAATAAAGTATTATCTTCAAAATATGATAATTTTAAGATATTTATATACGCAGCTTATATATGTTAATATTATGTTCGACTTTAATAGTTTCTAAGTAGTTTATTTATTTTGTTTGGCTATACAAAGTAATAATAATAATAATAGTAGTAAAAATAATAATACGCAATACTGCAGTTAAAAGTTTACAAAAAGAATTGAGTATGGAAAATGCGATAACCCGTTGGAGAAAAGATATTTAACGAAATCTGAAATCTAGAGTCCCAGGTGTCCTCATTACACTGCAGCCTCTTAATTTCTCCTAAAGCTCGTCATCGTTCTTTCCTCCGATTCTCAGCACCTCCTCCAGCCCGATTGTTAATTAGTCCCTTTCCTCTTATTCTTTCCCTCTCATTTTCCCCTTGCCGCGGCCGTACACCCTCGCCACCCTTTTATTCTCCCGCGCCCGCGTAATTGTTAATTAGTGAGATGATATTTCCGAAGGCCCGAAGGAATTCATCCGAACAACTCTCGAGGTCTTGTAGCACCCTCCCTCTCTCGCTCTCTCTCTCTCTCTCTCTCCGTACTCTCAATGTGGAAGCGAGCGACCCTCTTGCGCAACTGCGCGAACCCGAGTTATTTCGAGATTTGGCACGAGCCGCCGCGAGTTGTGGAGAATCCCCGTGATGTGTTCCCCATAGTGCGCGCACCGGCCCCTCTGGTCATACAAGCCTCGCACCGAATGTTATACTCCGCTCTTACTTGACCGCGCGCATTGGTGTGGGTTAGCCTTGGATATTTCAGTGCACGCGCACACTGTCGGACTTGGAGCTTGCGAGTTTATTCTTCTCCGCGTCTATATTATATGTACGCATGCGAGTTTCGAGTGCGCGCGGTGAGTAATATTCATGCGTCGATTTATAAATGTATACGGAATGTAGGTGGAATTGGAAAATATATACTTTTTATAAAAGTTCATTTTACAAAATTTATTTCGAAACGAAAAATATTCTCTTTTGTATTTTTAGATATATAGCTTTTTTGTAAGTTCTTTTTTCATACTCATTTTACTATACCGATTCTTTACCACATGGTATATATATAGGAAAGTATTGTATTCTACGATCTGTTACATTCCTATTACTGACAATATTTTCATACGAATCTATCCGAGGAAACGAGGCGAGGAAGAGAGGGCGCGGAAAGCTGGATCGAACTATAACCCGCAGGAATCGCGAATACTCGACGATTTCTCTTTTTCCCTTTACTCTCCCTACTCTCCGGAGCTTCTCTCATTAGGCAAGGATAGCGCGGCCGGAAGAGGAGAGGTGGAGGGAGAGAAAGAGAGCAGTGAAGGGTTACGATGGAACCGTCGAAACAGTAATTGTTTTTAATCACTCTTAGGGGAAAAGGGCGATTTGCAGAGAGCAGAAAGGTCGGGCAAGGCGCGCGATGCGGTTAACCGGCGGCACACGGACCTTTTTGTTAGGGGTTTTTTTTTGTTTTTGGCACACCGGTGCGCGCTCGCGAAAACAACATTGACACGACGCGAAAAGTACGCAATTGGGGTAATGTATGATAACACGATGTAATGAGATGTGACGTGGGCGATGGCCAAGGGATGGTACTCATTAATTTTTTATACGGTTTGCAAACATTTGCTTCGTTATGCCAGCTGCTGCTCGGGCTTTTATTTTGATTACTGAAATGTAAATTTGTTCGCGTGTCTGTGCTTTTTTGCAACACGTAACGTGGTTTCCATGCGTTTATACATTATCCCTGCTATACATATCTCAGCTATTGTTTTCACGTGAAAAAGAGCTGAGCAGTTCGCTGTTAATTTAGAACGAGAATTCTTCGAAGTGAGAAGGAAAGACTTTTTAGTCGAATAACTCTGGTTCTTGTTTTTTCGGAGCGGTCCTGTCATTAGAATAAACGATAAAAATAACTAATAGAACTATAGTGACTATAATATGTGAATTAATCGTACGTATACCTGTTGTTGTTTTTGAATTCGTTAAAATTACATAATATAAGGAAGAGTTGCACAGTACCGGCATCGATCCTTAGAAGGTCTTCTATGAAGTCACTCGTGACATTGTTAAATTCCCAAGAGCGCGAACAAATTTTGCAAAAAGAAATTAAAGTAGAACAAAAGAGCTTAAATTTAATCTAAGATTCGTTGAAATCGGAATCTCCTGTACAAAGTCACGTGCATTTGAAAATCGCAAAAAATCATCAAGACCTCAAAGATTATTCGAAAATTAGTGACTTTTTTTGTCATTTTTCGCGCGAATATTGCCATGAGTGAGCAACTCTTTCCTGCGCGAATGAACTTCATCCCTCCCCTCCTCGCGCACTCATCAGCGGGGAAATAAAAATTTAATTCCCACGGGAAGGCAGCGCGCGCGTGTCACCGCGCTTCTGTCTCGCGCGGTGGCGGAATAATTAAACAATTTGCCTACAGATGGAGTTTTTAGCCGAAGCATTCTCGAGCCCGCACCTCTATATTATCACTTTCCGCCGCGCGCGTCGCTCATCGTCGTCGAATATAGCAGCGCGTATAGCCGCTATTATTAAAGCCGGAGAGTGCCAAAATGCTTTCGTGATTAAAAATGTTGTCGCCGCACGACCGACGACACACGTGGAATGCCGATCGCGTTGCGCCCTCGCACTGCTGTTGTGGCGCGGAGGGTAGGAACACCAAGGGTAAACGCCAGACCAATTTACGGGGGCTGAATTACTTTCATCGATTTTTTACGTAATATAATATGGTAATTCCGCGCCGAGTCAAGTGTGAGGTGATGCGATACCCACGCTACTACTCAAAATTGCGTTCCCCTCTTTCTCATTCAATATTTCATTTTAAGAAAAAAACCCTTTGATACGTTGTAGTTCTTTATTTAACTTGAAACGTGTTAAAGAGTTTTTTTTCTTAAAGTTTAAAATTGAAGGAGAAAAACGGGAACCCAGAATTGAGTAATAGTGTGGGTATCACATCACTTTTAATGTGTGACAGAGGGCTATTAAACGTGTGCGAGCTATGAGGGAGTATAGCGACTGATTTTGTTTTACTTTTTCTATATAAGAGTAATATAATGAATTATTGTCCTCTTCTTTTCATATTTTGTAGTATAACTCCATTGGACTTCATTAATCAATCTTTTTCAATTAATTATTTTTCAATTATACCTAATTAAAAAACAAAACGGGAAACATTTTCTAACAGCGATATAGATAGTTAATGTAAATATATATAGATAGAAAAAACAAATATCAAATATACATTTATAAATTAATAATAAAGAATTTATAAACTTCTAAAAATGTGCATCTTAAGAACTAGCGCGCACCGTAAACTCCTGTCGTTCAAAATTTATGATATTTTTTCTTTCCCCTAATCGTCACAAACTGGTTCTCCAACAACAGAGTATCAAAGAGGGGTGCGAGTTTTTTTTTCTTCTTCTTCGCTCGCGTCTATACCTATAACCTGCACCGGTCTATAACGATTCGTCCGCTGTAATACACACAGCCCTATATACCTGCACGTCGCCGAGGGGTGCTGCACTATTTCGCTACCCTCCTCTAGCCCCCCTTTTTTGCACGCGCGCTATAGTACAGTGCCCCAAAATCTTTACGGTCTCTCTTTGACACGCGGGCGCAAGCAAGGTAAACACGGTCTCGTGCGAGACAGTTTTTTTTCGGGGACTTCATTTGCGGTGACTGACGGAGCGGTTGGTCGTATACGTATATAGCGTGACAGGTATATGGAAATAATAAAAAGATTGACAAAGGGGGGTTGCTTGGCTTCTTTAGCCCCCTCCCGTCTTCGGTGCAGGTAGTAAAGTGCGCGGATTACGAGAACGGCTGTTTCGGCGAGAGATTTTGAGAATTATCGACCTTTTCGTCACCGCCATGAGAAAGTATTTTATGTTTTGCGGAAATGACTTTTTGAGTTGACTCACACGGCAGTAAAATAATAAAATTATGTCCTCGTAAATGCTACTGAAAAAGTGGAGTATACGTTTGGAGATTCACCTTTGTTGGCATACGTGGTGTGAATAGGTTACATTCCGAGTAGAAAATAAATTGCGTCAATTTTATTAAGGGTTCGTTGCGTGTCTGACTGTAAACATTGATAGAGGCAAAGATACGATGAGATGTATGTACAGGAACGAATATACGTTGATTGCTGTATTTATAAAAAATAATTTTCAAAAATTCAGTCAACAGGTATATTCATCACAAAGTTAGGTAATAAAAAAATAACTCTAATAGCAACTTCTGCACAGTTTCAATAAGAATAATCGAGCAAAGAAACGTTTAGACTTTTCAAGCATAAAAGGGAGAGCGATGTATATACCAGTAGCCAGGTAATTTCGAACTACGGGGACAAAATTTGACACAACCCGAGTATATCGCAGCGGTGCGCGTAATCCGCGTAATTGCGAATTTCCCCTTAATCTCAGAGGCAAGACGGGGAGACGGGCGCGGGCGACCAAACGGTGATTGAAATCCTTCGATCGTGCCCTATTCAATAAAGTCTGATTTCACGTCAAAGGAGCCGGTATACCTCAAAGGATGCCTCGCGAAATAAAGTGTATTATGTACTGTATTCACATACGTTTTTCCTCCAAGTTCCCGTATGAAAATATTAGCTTTGATGTTTTCGCTCTGGAGGTCTTGTTTCGATAATACTTCAGGAAGATTCATGTAAATAAGTATTTGATGAATGTGAACAGGTTATATATATTCTGTATAATCAAAAGAAGTTTAAATATTTTCATTTTTTTTCTTCAGATTTCAAGATTGATTCGAGATATTATAATGTATAACTGAAACCTAACATAAGATTGAATTGAAAATTGACCAAAAAGTTCATTTACGCATTCGTGCATTAATTATTAGTTTTTCAAAGACCGTATATATTATTTGCCTGATCTTCTTTAATAAAATTGGATTAGCTCATAAAAAGCAGAAACTATTTTCCTTTCTAATAAGAAACATACCCCTTAAAATTCTATACACTACTTTAATCGTTTTAAGACCTGTATTCAAATTCTTACAGACGCAGCCATCGCAGCAGTTCTTCTCGGAGTTCCTCCACCGCCAACTCTCGTCGCGGTGAGCAAATATAAAGCGCCCGGCAAATAAACTACATATAAGCAAGCTCTCGAGTGTATGGCACTCGATCCCGGGAATCTGGAATTTATTCACCCTGCCCTCTTCCCGGCGTTTACCCGGGGCTTCCTTTTTTTATATGAAAATCAGATTGCCGCGCGACTGCTATACATCCCGCAGAAGCTCGCTCCCGTCGGATCAGAGGGAATGCATTACGAGGAGACGCGGCGCTGCTCTGCGGTGGTACATACGTTATTCTCTATGAATATCACAGCGCCGGGAAGCATCAGGAGCTCCGGCGTATAAGTACACATGTATGTATATGTACGCGCGGGGAAGCCCCGACGGCGGTGATCTTTTCGCCGAGAGAGAGAGAGAGAGAGAACGAATTCACGTACGCCCACGCGTGTATATACATATACATATTCGCAAACAAACATTTAATTTCACATGCAAACATTATATATGTGAGCGCGATGTGTGCGTGTCTCATGCGTATATATCGGGCCGCGCGCAGAGAGAACTGCGTATATATAGGGGCGGGCGAGGGTTTATTAATGCATCGCTCTATTCGGACTTTTCGGAGCGCGCGACCGCAAACAATGTATCAATCGCCGGGGCATGTGGATTGAAACAAACAAGCCCTCTATCGGTGCATGAATGATAAAAAGGCCCATTTGATAGAGCGGCGCGCGGCGCGCAGCGAACGATATATAGACTGCCGATGCAGCGCGCGCTCTCTGCACAATTTATTATGGGTACATATATTGACTGCGCGCGAGCGAGTTTTTCGATTCGGCGGTTTGTGTACGCACTGCGTGCCTGAATATTATATTTCAAAGTAGCATACACGGTACTCGTATACATACTATACCTATAAAAAACTTAAAATTAACAAACAAACAAAAAAAATGTCAACCACTCTAGTAACCGTTTACCCCATCAAGTCTCCCAATAATTCGTATTCAGCGAAGCCATATATATACGCAAACGGCGCGCGCGACGCGTATAAAAGGATCCGTCGCGCACTCATTCCGATTTCTCTCACGTTCAACCGCGCCGTGCAGCGCAATCCGTGGCACGATCATTTCCGAAACGCGGATTACGCGCGCGCGCGGCGTTGCCAGTCACGGGAAGAGTCACGACGCGCGAAAAACGATTTATCAGATGTGCGGGGGACAAAAAGAGATGGAAAAAGACGTTGCGCCCGCGTGCACGCCTGTATATATACGTTTCCGCATCTGACTTGCATGAAAACGCGATCGTGGTTTATATACATTGTACACGCGAAGTGTGTGGATGTTGGACGATAGAATTTTCCGAATAATCAGTTTCTCTCGATGTGTCTATATTATTTATGGTCAAGTCATCGGTTGGAAAAGCACGAGTGATGCGTCATCGTGGATATAGATTAATAAGCAAAATTATTGGGAACAAAACAAGATAGCAAGCGTCTAAATCTGTGAGTGGCCGCGTGATTAATGATATATACTCTCTCGAATGATAAATAAACATAGATGTATTATTTTTTGCAGCTATTTAGTACAGCAGCTAGTTTCATTTGTTATAGATAAAATTCGTCGACTAATAAAAGACCGAGAAAGTATCTAACAGCGTACTTTTTGTTTCAATTCTGGATAATATTATATTATAATTATGATTTATAATATTATACAGTGTATTAATATGCTATTAAAAAATGGCTTTAACCGAAATTACAAATTTATTTACAAAATACGAGCAAATTAATTTAAATTTGAACAATCATTGCAGAATACTTCAATCCAGTTTTTTTTCATCAAAATATCCATTAATTAGAAAGCATATACCGAATGAAATACAGCAATGAACCAGTCAATGAAGCTTCTTTGTATTACACTCTTATATTCAAACAAAGCCAGGCAGGAAAATAAAAACGATCAACCAACCGAAATTTCGTCACTCGGTCCCCGCAACCCCTCCACATATGTATATAAATGTGCTTTCCAAAAAATGCAAATCATCCGCACGCGCACGCGGGAGCTTCTCATATAAAGAGACTCGCACAAAGTCGGAATAAATTGAGAAGGATGCGGTACGTGGCGGGAGATGACATTCAAATTTCGGCCTCGTGCGCGCGCGCAAAGAAGATGACAAAAATATACATATAACGCGGTGGCGGCGGTGGCGGCGACCCCCAACGTTCATACATCACGCGTAATTGGCTCGTATTCAGATATCGGGGAATTGAATTTCGCCTTCATTCGGGCAAGCATGAGAGCTGACTCTATAAGCTCGAATGAAACCCGAGACCGGAGAGAGAAATTTTCTGTTTCTCTCGATCTTTCTCCATTTCCTTGATTTGCCTGTGATATGATTGTATTTCATTGGAAGATGAACATAGTTTTATATATACAAAAGTCGGAATATAACTTAAAATAATTAAACATAGATGTGTTTGATTGTTAATCTTGATGCCGCATCGTGCGTTATGTTTAAAGGCTAAATAATAGACTTTATTATTTTCAATTATTTTACATCGAAGTAAAATTTCAAATTGACAACTATCAACATTAACGAGTTATTTAATATTAGGAAGTCTTATCTTTCATAAATACATGTGTTCATTATTAGAACTATATACCATTTATTAAAAACTATTACATTTAAAATTCGGTTTCCGCACTGAATAGCATGCGAATCGCGGGGAAACATAAAACAAATATTTCCACTACCGGCAAGCCCTATATCAAAAATGTCGTTCGTCCCATCAACCGGCCGTCGCATATCGACAACTCTTCAGCACCCCTTATTAGCCAACTCCTTTATCTCTCCCTCGCCCATTGATTGACCGCAACGTGAAAACCCAGTCGCCCAACACACACCCGTATAGAAGCGTAAATTAAGACGGACACTGTCCACGTGGCGCTTTTCGCGCGCTTTTCCCGGGATAATACGCAGTTAGCCCTCACAGGTTAGATCTCACGGTGCTCACGTTGTAAATAGCTGTCGCCGAGGCATTTACCGCCTGCGCTCTTTCCGCGCACGGGGACATTTAGAGCGCGCACAAAAGCGGCACAACCCCTTCGCGCGCGGCCTCGCGATGTGTAAGCACGTTGTCACCGAAATGCGCATGAGAAACTGGCCAGTGGTCAGTCGCGCCTCTCTCTCTCACCTTTGTTCCGAATCACACGTGTGTGCGTACGCGTCTCCCTTTTCTTTTGATATACGCGCGAGCGCGCCATTGATCTTTCACGTGTAAGTGGTGGTCAGTGTCGAGAGGGTTATACGCGAGCATTTGGTGGTAGGGTGCTGATGCTGCGGCGACAGAGTGGTCAGCGCATCATGCACGCTTCGAGTGGTATTTCCGCGAAGGGACATATCGGACGTATTAGCGCTGGACCTCGTTAGGACCTTTCGATACGCGGCTTCACCCCGAACGCGAAGAATTATAGGCTGAATTTTTCGGACGACGCAGAGTGTGGGGAGCGCGCGCGCGAGGGGAGGCTTTTAAATTTGAGCTGTCGGCTTAAGCTGTCGCACTTTGAAGCATCACACATGTCTAATGACAGAAACATTTTAGCTGAATTGGTGCGTTACCGAATATAAATATATGGATAAAAGCGATTTAGCACTGAAATTGAGGAAAAGATAATTAAAATACTAATAATAAATAATGTTATGTTTTATTATTAAATTATATAGAAAATCTGTTTTCTCTTCCCTCTTCAAATATTATAAAATCTCTTCTCTTTCGCCGAGACAGAGCCGAGACAGAAGGAAATTCAATTTCTAATATTACAAGGAAACCTTTGTTATTTTCATTTAAACGTATCACTCAATTCTCCTCGAGACGAAAGGCGAGGCAGGATGAAGCAACAGCCCCTCATAAAGTCTGCGCTCTCTGGTGTCCTGTCCACTCGCAGGCTCTCTCTCTCTCTCTCTCTCTCTCTCTCTCTCTCTCGTCATTACGAAAAAGAAAGAGAGACCGCGTCGACGGCTTGCGTATACACTCTCAGGATTCCTTTCTTCCATCTCGAGACACGCGAGCACCAAATTGACCAGCACCGAGAGACGCGCATCATGCACGTATATATATACACACACATAGCGTTGTCAAACGGCGGCGCTCGCCCTTCGTCAGATACAGAAGCACGGAGGAAGAAAAAGATTCAAGGATCGGCTTACCCTCAATTTCATCCCAATCATTTTGAAACCCGAGACTCGCCGGTCCCCGCTATATACCCCCATGCCCGGTCGTCCGTATCTCTGCGCGTGTGTGTCTAGCCGCGGCGGACATCCTTTTACCCCGCGATGATATTGATATACAAAAACACAAGGGGGCAGGGGAGCCCACTATACACGTTTAAAAAACAAGAAGAGGAGAGCGCAGGATACGCCGCGGAGAGACGCGTACATTTTATATATACGCGATTTCGCCTCACCTTGATAAATCGCAGACTGTCAGAATTTTCGGAGACCAATTTTTCAAGGGTGTAAGTCGTCGTCGTCGTCGTCGACCCCGGACCGAGGCAGCATTTTTCAGCCAGTCGTGCGGAACGGTGTCGCTTTTCCCTCTCGTCGCGTGCGGCGACGGGGCTTTTTTCTCTCTTCGCGCGCGCTCGCGCACACGTCTCTATATATGTATATAGTAGGAGAAGAAAAATCGAGTCGCAGTGCAGTGGTGTATTGAGAGAAAGAGCGAGAGAGAGAGAGAGAGAGAGAGAGAGAGAGAGAGAGAGAGAGAGAGAGAGAAGAAACGGACACCGGTAATGCGATTGGTCGTGATCGCCTTGGCTGGCAGCACTATAGAGTTCGGCTTCATTAATCCCGACTGGGTCGCCTCGTTACCGGGCTTTACTTCGTTGCTGAGATCCCGCCTGTTTCGGGAAAAAGCGAGGGAAATGCTTCGATAGATTTTCACACGATAGTCCTTCGCTGATCATTACAAGCGTCTCCAGTGTTAATTAAGCGCCGATTCGACAAGTCCTCTCGAGGGCTTACATTGAAAGTAAGAGTGTATTATAAGTAACTTTCTATTTGATTTGAAAAAAGAAACATTTGAAAATTTGAAGTAGAAATATGAGGTAATAATAATAATATCAATAGTAATAACCTCATTATTTATTCACTGAATTTTCTAAACTAATTCTGTACATGATACTGAAACAGAGAAAATCACATTTTCTAACCACATGTACTTCTCACTGATTCTTTCCTTAACGCAATTAAATGTTTTTACACTTACTTCAGTTCACGAGTCGATAAGCTGCAGTCAATCCTTGCTCCCTAAATTATAAATTGAGTAGGGCAGACCGTTATGAAAAAAAAATCCACCATCATACCACGAAACGCTACTGCAAGCTTGCCCGTATCCCGCTTCCTAAAACACGATATGATTAATGACTTTTAGTGACTCATAGAATGTGTACCCTTAAGAAGGCCAAAAAGCACCACGTGTGCAACCCTCTCGCGCTGACGAATGAAAAAACACAATTTGGCGAAATTCTCGATAAACGATGGGCTGTGCGCGACATACTCGAGCCAAAAAGTTTTTTACACGTGACACTTGCGTGATTAATAACATAAAATGACAACGCATATCGCTGGGAAGCTATCGATTACTGATCATTATACGATCAGCCTCTTTTTTTGGGTGACATCGGGTCTTTTTGTCCATATACCCAACATTGTGAATTATTTTTTATACGCATTAAAAATAGAATGGCTATTGCAAATAATTTTAACTACTTATATTTTTTGGAATATTTATTTTTCTAAATTTCACGAGCAGTAAAAAGAAATTCAGGATTTTCAACGTTTTATCAAAAAAAAAAACTCTCTTTTAATTAGCCTGACCGAACGTATTTCAACCACTTGAAATGCACAAAGTGAAATTATTTCGCTTTGAAGGCATAAAGACTTCAAAAAGACAAACGAAATCCAGCCACGAAAAGCAAGAGAGAGAGAGAAAGAATGTGAAAAAGGAACGCTAACTAAAATGCAAACGAGCACTGCACACATACTCCGCGCTTTCGCGCGATAAAGAAGGTGACGAACGAGCTTCACGCATGCGGATGCTTATCTCGCGTGGCTCTGTTTATACCGAGTATATAAGTGTATAAAGCACGCGGGGAAAAATCTCCTGTGAGCTTTGTGTGTATATATGTGTGTATGTGTGTGTGTGTGCTCGAAAAGCCACATACATATATACGCACGCGTCAAAGAAGCGTGCGTAATTTTTCCCCGGCCCTCTTGCCGTGCCGTACTGTTTTCTGATGGTATCGAGAAAGAGAGACGGGGGAAAAAAAGTGCAGCGATACGCCTATAGTTATATGTACGAGGGATGCCGCGAGCTCACTGCAGGTTGTTTGCGCTGCCGCTTTTTTGTCTCCCGGAGGGGTGCAACACGTGCCTGCGTGAGATTTTTTGCTTTTTTGAAATTAGGGTGTGTGTGTGTAGGTCTGCATGCATTTAATGGGTTGGTGGTTTTGAACGACCGTTTGTTTGTGTAGCCTGACTTTTTTACTCTGATATCCTGGTAATTTAGGATTACATCGAACAAGACAGCCACTAATTAGCTGTATAATATAATTTTTGAAATACAAAAGTGTATTCTTTCATTTTTTTCATCTTTGTATTTTGGAAAAATTGAATTTTATGAAATAACTTCGACCCATGAAACCGTTCTATAGTCCAAGAAATTGATTAATGCTTTTGTCAACGACCTCATTATGCCTCTTACAAAAGTCAAACATACAATAACGATAAACACACTGGTATAATCTATTATTAAGTCATCCTTAAATTTTGTCAAACTTACAGCTCGATCAAAACAAAAATCCCGTCATCAATCCTGTACAAACTCGCCTCCTTTCCCACAACGCATCCTCGCGTAATTCCTCATTAATAACCGTCTGATCGGCTGAGAAGTCCCGAATCTCGCAAACAAACAAAGCAGCGGCCCTATACAATATACCGTGGCACAAAGCCATGCCTCATCGCCATCGTCATCAACATCCCCGCGACGCTCGCGTTATATACGCGCATATTACACTTACACAGAGCGAGACAATCGGCCCCCCAAGCCCGACACTCAGGAATCCGACGTCGAAACGTCAACGTGCACCGGAAGCCAGGATAAATCGCGCGAAATAAATATATATGGCGCATCAATCGACCGTCATTTTTCACAGGTATATATACGGCGCGCATTATTCGATTTAATGAGCGGCGATCGACTCACGCCACGCGCGCGCGTCCATCTCGAGGGCGAGCGCCCTTATATTATCCTCGCGTCTCGCCCCGGGACACACGTGACTGCCTCGTATACAGAAAGAGAGAGGGGCGTCGAGGGGTTGCCATATACTCGCCGCTGCATGCGGGGTTCGAGGACGTTTATGTTTTGACCGCGAGGAGGTTGGACGGCGACGGGCGTATAGTATGTATAGGTATATATGGTAGTTGAAGGATAGAAGTACCTTTGGGAAGCTGATGGCGCGCGCTTTTGTTTTATTCGTCGATGCACTTTTGGGAGATGTGGGAACGCGCGCGTGATCGAGGACGTGGAGATGCTGAAGTGGAGGAGCTTCTGCGCAACGTACTTTCGGGGGTTTTATATACTAGGGTATAGAATCTGAACCTATATTTGTGTGCTTCCTATGTGTAAATGGTATGTAAACATACACAAAATTCATTTTGGCACGCAATCCAGGTCGAATTACCTCTACTTCATTTCCAGTTTTACGATTTGTAAGTTGAGTATTGAGATTCCATATGTTTATTAATTATTGAAAATGCTCACTACGTATTGTAATGCAGAAAATATAAATGAATACTTTTTCCCCTTTATGTTCTATCATTAAAGAATAAAGCTTACTGTCTAATTGTAAAGTACTGAAATTTCACTATTTGAAAAAGTTGAGCCCACTATTTCGGAGTGCATATTCACTATTTTGGAAGTGACCTACTTATCACTATTTAAATAGTGAAATTTCACTACTTTACATTTAGAGAGTACGAAAAACTTTTATCTTTATAAATTTTATTTTCCTTAAAAATAATTTCCATAAAAAGCGCTATAAAAAAGATTCTCACAAAATTGTTCTCACAAGTTGACAATCAAGCAAAAACACTGCCACCCTCGCGCACGCATCAAATCAACCGCACGGGGGTCAAAAGTTTTCCGCCTCCGCTCGCCCCGTACTGAACGGGTCAATCATTGTGATGCACACGCGAGACTCACGTCCAGCGCCGTATTGTTTCACTCGATTGCAACTGGTACAAAGGAATAACGCCCACGCGCGCCGCTCTCCCTCCGTCGCTTTTTTGTGCTCATTCAAGTGACTGGCAGAGTGGCGCGCATTTTTGTATTTTTCAAATTGGACCGCGGGGGGCAGCGCGCGTACGCTGCGCTATAGAGGCACTATAAACACAATTTCCGGTCAATGCCTGTATGGAAAAAAAAATAGTTTTATAAGCGCGCGCTTACGACAATATTTTTTTCCTGGATTGACAGGCGAAAAACTATTCACGGTGTTAGAGATTAGAATGGCCAACAATTTTTGCACACACATTTTTTCTCAAAAGCTGAAAGATGAATTTTTTTTGTAAATGTCAAATTCATGAAAAATATCCAGCAATTTTTACAAGTAAATAAAAAAAAAATATGGAACGAATTTGATTTGTGAAAAAATAGACCTAAAACAATGAAAAAATTGTCCAGAATTTTAATTGAAAAAAATTGCTTGTTACTTGAAAAAGTGTTATATATTTTTAATGATAAAAGAGCTTTATTTGATTAATTTCCCTAACTGTTATATTCTTGATTGAAAATTAAATAGACATTTATCAACTAAATAAGCATATGACTATAGACCTGGTGAGAAAAAAGAATAGCCAGCGTCTCGCTTCACAAAAAAGAGTTATTCAATTTTCGTTTAATGTCCGCCTATATAGCAAACAAGCGTCACCCTCGACGGCCGTTGAAATAAGTTCCAGGCGGTTTTATGAATAGCAGCGGAAACCTTTATGAGTTCAAAGCACGCGGCGCCGGCGTTGCGATGCACGACGTTCCATACGTATCATACACGTGCGTATACATATATCAACACACGTACACTAAACGTAATTAAATTTTCCCAAAGTTCCTTTTTTCCCGCGATATTTCGTCGCGTGCCCGCGCGCCATTAGGCCGTCGCGTTCGTCTGCGCCATGAATTTTCGGCGGGTCTGCGTGTACAAGCCCGACTCATTTTGTTATTAACCGCTTTTATTTTTATTAACCTTGTTTTATTTATAATTTTTACATGTTAATTTCCATACTATATCGATTTATAAAATTGCTCTTATAAGTGGAAAGCGATGCGAGAGAGAGAGAGAGAGAGAGAGTGTATGATGTAACGTAGGAGATATACGTATTCATGTTTGGGCCAAAATACTAAACTCATGAGTCATATTGAAACACACATGGGTCATTTTTCAGAAATAATGCATTTTGTAATTTTTTCCTCTGTCTATTAGTACTAATTTTTTACTCTATCCGTAGAGAGGGGGGGAGGGGAGAGAGAGAGAGGGAGAGAGAGAGAGAGAGAGAGAGAGAGAGAGAGAGAGAGAGAGAGAGAATGCAAACACACTATTATTTCGTTACATACGACTGCATAAAATTATACGCCATTCTTCTGTATTTATCCATATAACAAAACATCTGATTTGGATTTAGTACGTAAAGATTAACCACTATGCATTATTTAGTACATATAAACATTAACAATTAACTTTAAGAAAGTGCGTTTAATAAAGATAATACACCTGTCGGATTTCAGACAATCGACATATATATATATATCATCAGAACCTCGCTTTATTTGTTCACGGCTATCTTTGGTTTCATGAATGGAGGGGAAGGCCGTTCATAATTCGGAGTTGAAATGCGATTTTAAAGTGTGTTTGATGATTTTATAAGTTGGTCCTAGTTATATTGGACTAATCGAGCGTGACTATACAATTTTTCAGAATAGTGATCATGGGGATTGAAATGCCAGGGGAAAATAAATCGCGTGTAATAAGTTATCTAAAAATTGACTTGTGAACGTAAGAGTAGTCATCATTTATATAACAAAAAAGTCTCTTTCGTTTCTTCTCTTAAGAAAATACGTTATTTTGTCTTTATTTCATGAAGACTTATTACATATTAAACGTGATATTTCGATTTTGCTCGCATGTTTAATCGTTAACAAGTAATTTATTATGAAAATAGTTCATTGACATTTTACAATAATCTTACGTGAAGCCTATTTTAAATAGCAATTAATTATTGTTAACCAGTGTATAGCACGCATATATACGATGTTGTTTTCCTATACGTAACGAGGCACTGAAAAATAAAGCCATATAATTATAAAAATATGAAAATGCATAAGATACCCATTCAAGAAGAACCGCTGCGCATACAAGCACAGCCTGCAAGCAAACAATCGAGCATGAAAACGCACAGAGGACGACTCGGCAGCAGTCGGGCCGCGTGAGTTATGGACATCGCGTGGGTGCGCCCGCGAGCCCCGGGACGATAAAACTCTTGGGGCGCGTCGCAAGTATAACGCGCGCTACGGTCGCACGCAGGTGTGCGGCGTAAGTTGACCGAAAGCTCCGGCGACAGCGGCGGAACGCCCGAGACGATTATGGATAATGGCTTTGTCGCCGTCGTTGTCGCGCGGGCGCGCACACGTATAGCAATCCGCCGATTAGCCGTAAATCTAAGCTCTCTCGGGGGTCTGTGAGAGAATTGCACCGAGAATGCAGGTTTGTCTAGCGTTTTTGTTTTTTTTTCTTTTAGTTAATGGAAATTCATAGTGGTTAAAACATTGATATAAAAGAGCATTAAACGGATTCTGTGCTTAATTGATTACTTTTGCAAGATTGTTTTGCTTTCATTATTACATGCGTAAACATGTTTCACTATGAGTATAATAAAGAATCAAGAAATGAATTTTTACTTGTAGACGTTTTTAATGCAAACAATTATCAAAGTATATATTGTGGGCGGCCGAAAAAAAATCTAATCACCCCGAGTATATATATATCGTTTGATTCTTCCAAGAAGCAGCTACTGGAAATAAAACGGATGACAATAAATCCATCCAACCGACGCAAATAACTCTATCAAGCGAAATTCAATTTGCAACTCGTCCTCGTCGACGTCGCCGCCGCGCACTTGCGTGCTTTCACTCCCGGCAAAATCAAATATACATTCCCGCGGTATTAATAAACCAGGCGACTGCGACGATCAATTATTATTGCGCTGCGCGCGCGCGCGAAAGAGAGAGACTTCGAACGCTGATACAGAAATCAATTTAAAATATATAAGGGCAATGACTGTCAAGTACCAATGATCGCGCGCGGCAGTTTGCACTGCACCCGAGAGGCTCGTGAAAGCGCCACGGAGCAAGAGAGAGAGAGAGAGAGAGAGAGAGAGGGAGACAGACGCGATTGCCGCGCGTGAGGCTGACGACCGTCTAGCGTGCATAATGCATTATGTGTACGGCTGTCTCTGTCTCAGCGGCAGGAACCGTTTCAATAGCTAATGGGCCGGAGCTGTCTGCAATTTCGTCGGTTTTCGCCTTCGTCGATTAAGAAGGGTATTAATTATAAGCGAGAACGCAGCGGAAAGTTTTGCCGATACGTCTTGGACAAGTTTAATTGGATTAGAAGAAGAGTTTTTATACTATCGCCAAGTTTTAGCAAATTCAAAGACCCATCGTTTGCATAATATACGACTATGTACCGTAAACTTTTTATAATTATTTATTGTATGACGTGTATTATCTTGCTATATCTTTATTCGCTAATGGAAAATACAATCATTATTTAATGGTAAGCTCCGATACTCATTATTAATCATAGTTATAAAAATGTACGTTAAAAGCGAATAGTTTCTCCGTGTAAAATGATCTGCCACAACACACGCATTTAAAGCCATAGATAAATATCAATCACGTTCGCAGCTCTTCCGCACAATGTCCCATTATCCAAGCCTCGAACACCCTGGGAGTGAAAACTGAAAAATGACTACTCGGCCGAGGCACTCGACATTTTTTTTGCCTCCTCGAAAGGGTTCGCAGGCCAATGCCAACACGGATTTTGATTTCGAACAATAAATCGCACAGAAGAAAAAAACAACCTCGCCTCGTGCGCACTCGCCCAGAAATCGCGCACCTCCTCTCCATCTCGGAGGGCCTCCAAAAAAAAAAAGAAATGAATCGAACTCGCGGGCTCATAAACCGTCATTTCCCATCATTAGAGGGGAGGCCATAACGCAGCCTCGCCGTCATGCGCGTACGCGGCTCTAGCCGACCGGAAACTGGGATTTCAAAGACGCACTATACGTTCGCTCGTTCGCTCAATTTCACCGATTTCATCCTTCGTCGGCGGAGCGTGCGCGCGCGCCGGCTTTTGTGCGCTCGTTGGTTCATCATTCTCTCAAGTGTCGGCGAAGCGCTGCGACGTTTGGATTGGCTCGATCATTAGTATCAATAGACGCCAGACGTGGGTTTGTGTTTCGCCAAATTTATGAACTTGAAGAGCGTGCTTCATAGTTTTATCGATTATCATTATATTAGGTATATTATAGCAGATAACTTGGTGTTTTTTAAATGTTAAAAATTGTTAGTAAACATATAGGTGCTGATTTCACTATAATTTAGATAACGACAAGGATATAGTCGTCACAAGAGAGTGTATTGAAATTTTGTCTTATGACGAAACGATTTCAATATTAGTCACCAATGACTCATATATAGAATCCCATACATCTACCGCCATGTGAATTCCAAACAAGATAGCATACACGTATATATCAGTTTGAAAAAGAACGCAATTTTTTCTCTCCCGAAGAGTAAGCCAAAGTGACATGTTTTATCTATCCCACGATCATTACAAACACACCTCGACGTCGTTACTTATTTACCTAAGCGTCGCAGGTACACTGCAGTGAGCCAACAAATGCACCGGATCGCCGCCGCGCGGGAGTACATATATATTTTTCCAAGCGCGCTGAACAAACTCGGGTGGCACATCACGGCAGATACTTACATTGTATATATACGCGGCTGGAATTCCTCCGAATTAACAAAGCTCTCCCGCGCACACGCGCGACTCTCGCTTTGAGGAAGAAAATCGACGGGTGCGAGGCCGTTTAATCTCTTTATGAAAGAGAAAGGGGGCAAGAGGCACATAGATCGATATCAAAGGTGGGCGCGCATGTACGTAACCTCTCTCGCGAGGCGTACACATATATACGTGCGTGATGCGCGCAGGTGACGGGTAGGCGTGTGAACTTCTTCCGATGGGAAGAAGCGCCGGTGTAGCATATACGCGCGCGCACGACCGTCTGGCCCATGTTTATACAAGCGCCCCGATATTTTTATCCGAGTGCCATGGTGAGTCATAAAGGTCAGAATTCCCGGGCGCATGATGTGCGCTTGCGCTTATACCGTTATGGTGTCTTGAATAAAAGGGCTTTGCGCAGTGTTCGACTTCCCCGAGAGGTGAGTTTATGATTTATATACCGACTTGAAGATGCTCGTAAATTAAGAATTTCAAACTCTGTGCGGGGAAGTGACGCATAAAATTTCATTTTCGTTTCGGGGCGGGCATTGTTGTTCTGTTACATAAAGTTGTGTGTTTATTTACCTTCTGTAGTATACACAAAAGAGTAAATGAAAAAATGATTGACCATTGTTTAAAACAGCGATGATAATATATGTATAAGATAGACGAATTGATTCTGTCAAATGTGTATATTTTTCTACTGATCGTATGTTAAAATAATTTGATGGACAGTTTAATTAAAACTAGGTATCCCAATAGTATTCCCACTAAAAACTGACAAGACTACATAAATACGCAAGGCTTATTCAATAATCATGAATCTCCCGGCCGATATACCGAAAAAATTCCCATGGCAAGTATAGGGAAGATCGCGCGTGAACCAAGAGGGTTCCTCAAGCCTCCTCGATGTATACTCAGCAGGCGAAGAAAGCACCTCGCGTATACATAAATCGAAGCCGTGGAGAGATTACATCACCGTGCGCCAAGAGTTAGCCAAGACGCTACACTCCCATTATGTCTATATATACCTATATTGTATACAGAGACCCGCAGGCAAAAATGTCGCGCGCCCTCGCGTGTGCGCGCACAATTAGATATTAATTCCCCATTCATGGGATTATTCCGGTCCTCTGGAGAGAAAGAGGTCGAACCCTTTTGCAGACGAGGGGATTAACCTCCTTCCTCTCCCGTGTGTATGCGCACGCGCGTGGGTTTCTCATGACTTGTATTGCACGTGCCCGAAGATGCGAAGATTTTGGACGATGAGAAAATTCACGTATATGTATCGGGGCGGGTTGCATTGTGCGGACCGCGTCCTTGAGGAGGCGTGTTAAGACCACCTGCGCCGTTTTCCCAAACTGCTTTCCCAGCGTATAAAGACGGTATGACGTGATTCACTATATAGGATCGGGTAGTTTAGCTGTTTCCAGAAGTGACTGATTATATAGGGACACTTTTCGAACTTGACTTTTTCTGACCGATGATGGTCAATGGCGGGAAGGTTTTTAAAATTTCAATTAATTTTGAATTACTTTTTCTTTTTTGATTCTTAACGACAAGCTTATAAAGCTACTTATCAATGTAAATAAATGTAATTCAATTTTGACATGACTAATCAAGAGTCAATAATGGAAATAATTCTAATTCTAAATTCAATTCTACAAGAAATATTTATCTCGGAAGTGATGGAAAAATTTATAAACCAGAACGACTGTCATCCACTTTGGAAGTATACTGAAGATGCTTATTAGTGTACGAAAATCAATTTCTTTTCAAGTCCTTGTTACGTGAGTGCTTTACGATTAATTTATGGTATATTATTTATTAATTACATTTATAAAATGGTCCTAACGTTATGAATGTTTGAAATTTTCGATTCTAGAAAGATTCAGACGGGCCATTAGCTTCTAAAGATGGAATTCAGATGGAAGTTATTTCAACATGTGACAACGATTGTGGATTTAGAAATCCTGATTTATTCACTAAGGTTTCATATTTCATGCCCTGGATAAAAAGAAATTTTCACTCGATTATTATGATACTCTAGTTTTAAATGGTATTATTTTTTTTTATAGACGCGCAAGTTTATTTAATTCTCGATGGCTCTTATTCGTAAGGTTCTATCTCAGCAACCGGAACAAGAAAGAGCTATCTCAACGGTAATTTAAAACAGGTTTATCTCCGCGTTCAGTGCAAAAAGGATCTATCTTGGCCATCGGTCTTAGCCGGTGATATATTAGCATTTAATTAATTATTTTATTTAATTAAAATAGAAAAAAAACTTGAATTACGTAGACGAGTGACAGTAAGCAAAATGATTATTTAAATAACTTTTAAATCTAAATATTCGGGCGATGCGAGGTCTACGTAAATAATGGAGTTAAATAAGCGACAGTAACTAGAACGATTATTTAAATAATTCTTAAACCCAAGAATCGGGCGACAAACTCGACTCGTGCGGGATTGACCTATTTTGCGCACTAGTTTCATAATGTACTTTTATATTTTGATCCCATCATTAAAAAAAGGAAAAACAAATTTTCAGAAAATCTAAAATTCGAAATCAAAAAACGAATTTTTGACCCACCATCAGACAAAAAAAAAACCAAAAAAAAT
>JAPYZP010001495.1:0-18306 GCA_030522985.1 Torymus sinensis | reverse complement strand
TTTTTAAGTCACTCTATGTACCAGCCTATGTACAGGTAACTGCGTTTACCTCTATAGGATTTACTTCTTCTGTAAATATTTCTGGTCAATAAATATCAATATCAATATCAAACATTTTATTTTTCATATAGCCGAGGACACGCAATCATTGAAGCCCCGCGTACGTGCCACCGTCCTGGGCCAGACCATCACCTACCCCTTTCCCCAAAAGAACGCCTGCGAAACCCTGAAGAGCAAAACCTGCCCACTTGACGCCGGCGAGGAGGTCACCTACCTCCTTAGCATGCCCGTCCTCAAGGCTTACCCCAAGATCCCGCTGACCATCGAGTTCGCCTTCCTCGACGACAGTGACAAGGTCGTCGTCTGCTTCAAACTGCCCGCCAAAGTCGCTGATAAATGAATAGTCCTTTAATAAATCTTTCTATAAAAGCATGTCTTTTTAGTTTTTATTTTTACTGCGCAACCGATACCTACAAAGCTTTATATTATTGATTTTGTAATGGCAGATGCCTCTGAGAAACTATGCAGAACAATTTTGAATCTTATATTTCTACATATTTAATTTATTTTCTTTAAAATACTTTTTACAATTATTACAAGTGCCGATGAGATTTGTAATACTTATAAAACATTTCGTTGTGATCTATTAACATTTTTCTTCGATGATATTTTCTTCGATATTTGTAAAAGAAACTTTTGTTTTGAAAGAGAAATGTGATTACATTGTGACTTATTTTAGAAATATTTATTATAAAAGAAATATAGTATTAGTAACGTATATTAACAATGACTGTACTATAATGCCTTATGAATCACTGAGCAGTGACTTACATGAGTCAGTTTAAGGATGTTATTATGAGGATTCTAAAAATTTCATGAATCCGCATCTAAATGTAATTTGCTATTATTATAACTACTAAATAATAAAAATTTGAAATAGAAATTATAAATGATTTTAGGTTAAAAAGAACATCTAATGCAATATGAATAAATATGAAACCGATTCAACATACATGAAATACTTCAATTTTTACGTAAAAGTACATAAATGTTTAAACATATAAAATCACTACGAGAAAATGTATTGATGGATTTTTAAAACCATCTTAAAAAGAAAGTTCTAAATGCAACGAATATAATAAAAAACCAGCATGGATATAGGTATATTGAATTACCATAATAGCATGCTCCTAACTACGTTAGGGAGATTATTTTCTCAAAGAATTTGACTTTAAGTGTAATAATAGAGTTTCTTCTTTTTCTTTCTTATTTTCGTTTTTATTATTTGTTAATGTTTATTGCTTGTCCATATTTTTTTTTTGTGATGACTAAGATATATATAGTCCACTTATCTCAGATATAAGGCGGCGTATATATAAGTACGAACTTAAAGAATCCTAGATCATGTTATTTATTTATTTTCTTTATTTACTTTTACGGACAACATACCTTTATAACAATATTATAAATTTGAAAATTAATTTTTATAAGAGTTATTACAATGCATAAACTATATGATAATAAAATAATATAAATTATGGCCTATAGTAGTTCTTTAAGTATTTAGAATATAAGGTAAGTTGGGGTAATTAGGCCACTTCGCTAATTCGGTCTTTTTTTCTAGTTTGCTATCTTCACTTATCCAAAAGCTTATATAACCGATATCGTCAGCTTTCAAATATGAAAAATATGTGTTTTGTACAGTTTTTAATTATTTAAAAATGATCACTACATTGTCATGCAAGTTTCTATTATCAAATTTCAACGAGTCGGGCGTCTTATAAAGTCAAAAAAGCAAGTATTTCATTTATAGTCGAAATATAAGCTAAGAAACCTAATTTAAAGTGATACTTTAGATAGGGAAGCATCGGATTATTAAGTTAATCTACTAATAAGTCTCATTGTGAAACGAACGTCACACAGGTTTACATAGTTTTTATTAATTTTTATCGATTTATTCTATTTTTTTTTCAATATTGGCCGAATTAGATGACATGTCAGGTAATTTGGCCAAAACGCACATTTTACACTTTTGCACCCTACAAATCCAAAATCACATTTCGGGCGTTCCCAATTTTTTTCTTGGTAGTATATTTAAGTATACTTGAATGTCTTTTTTACAATTTTGTCCCAACGCATTTACAGAAGGAGAAAGAAAATATTCCGCTTAAGGTGGCCGAATTACCCCAAGTTACCTTATATAAAATAAAAATAAACAACATATTAAAACTCTATTCTTTATTATATACACCGCAACATAATAAATAAGTATCATAGAATTTATGAATATTTCGAAAGCAAAACGAACTTTAAGCATTTTAAACTATGAGCCCTCAACATTAAACTTAAAACTTGATATAAATTACTAGATTAGTATATAGTGTATGAAGGGCGGAAAGTGATCTGTTTTAGATTGATTGTGGAGTAGACAGTGTGAGTCGAAGGCGAGCTAGCACATCATATATACAAATACGTGAGGTAAAAAAGAAATTGATATCGATGTATGGGCAAGATATACGTCATGTACGGTCACGTCATTGCAAGCTATTTTCCATATAATACCCATACATCTCTCATACTTTAAGAAAACAATATATTGGACAGATATGAGCGTTATATGCGGGAAATAGTATGGCCTATATTTGACTCCGGCGCCGTGGTCTTACATATTGCCCGTATATGTTGAATACGGCCTGTACATTTTGAATATTACGCCCATATTATGGCGATATATTGGCTCCATGTTTTATGAGGATAGCCCTTGATGCACACCATACTTTTTGTGAAACATTTGGATTTTTAGGCCAAAAAAACCTTCGAAAATCATGCATGTGTAACAAAAAATTAATTTAATCTTTGAACTTTTTCTTTTGTTAAATCTACTGCTTGTGTATCAAATAATTTGGGAATGTTAATTTTTCCTACTAACAAAACATTACTAGTTTCCTAATTTTCCAAATTCATTTTGATAATGAAAATTGCAACCAAGAGTTTACATTATGATTTTAGTATACTCCTTACACAACTTGTAAAAGTAATAATTGTACAATCGGTTATACTATGTGATTATATTTTTTTCATTTTCAGGTTAAAAATATGAAACACTTGCAATGATCGAGATAACGCTTTTGAATAAATTGAATTACTGCGTAAAAAGAACTTGATACTTTGATAAAAACATCGACACCTGTGCACTTCAATGCTTCACAATAATCTATTTTCTTCTGATAACTTTTGTCTACCTGTGGTTTAAATACGGAAGTATATTTATAAGATATTGATTACAATCTTTTATCAGAACACGTGTTGCCTTCATCTGACGTCGTTTGTACACCTGCGCTTGGATTAGCTGTAAGTAGAAGATCTTTGTATCTTGCGGAAATGTAGGTATTGTTCTAGATTGTTGAATGACATTTTAAGTTTTCCGTTTACAAACTGTGCTTACACGCTAGTTAACTAATTTTTAATCATTATAATTAAAATAACCAATACATAATACATTTAAATTATTAATCCAATAACTTGATCCCATTAAATTATTAAAATAAAATCATTTTGTGTTAAAGTTTTATCTTACAAACGCAATATAATTCAATTTAATGAAGTTTGTTACAGAATAAATAGCAACTTTGATGTACTTGAACTGTAATTATATTATTCGGGAGTTCAATTAAGACAGCAAGAGAGCCCTCCACTCTATACGCACCAATTAACCCTTTATCGTAACTATAATTTAGCACCGACACCTTGTAATTTCCATCAAGGTAGTAGGTATAGAATTCCGCAGCACGACGCAGATATTTCTCAAGGAAATCCGAGGGAAAATAATAGAGAAACGTAGAAGACGACGAGACTGACTTTCCTCGTTATCTGGACGCAGGGCTATGTACCATCGTAAAGAACGAAGTTTGCAAATGCAAAATCCGACGGAGCGAAAGAGAGGCTGCAGCAGGATGGAAGTCTTTGCGATTAAAATTCATTTAAGTATTTATGTAACGTATTCAGCAAGAGGTCTATTACCTGCCAGGTGACTTATCTGCGGTGGATTCATTTATCTCAAGAACTGAGTGCCCAACAGAGTTTTATTTTAAAAATAATAAAGGAATTTCAATTAAATTAATGTTGGTTATATTTACTTATAGCAAATGTATGGCATTCATAATTTCATATACTACAAACCTAATACAGACGTCATGTGCGGAAAAGAAATCTGAATTTTCATCATAAAAAAGATCATATACAACAAATTTTTCAAAAATCAAAGCAGCAACTCTAATTACCATATCTACACATTCTCACTTTTGCGTGTCGCACGCACTTGATTCGTCCATTCGTGCAAAAATTGACGCGTGGTACGGGTGAAGCTCAGTGTCGTATATATGCGCGCGATCGTAACCCGTTCCGATTATACCTATATATATGCAAAACGTAAAGGGCAGAAGTGATATATATTGAGTTCCCGCATATAACGGCGCTAATTTATCTCTCCTCTCTATGGGCTATTTATCACCTTCCGCGTTTTTACGAGCGCCGATCGTTAAAACGCTCCAACAGAGTGTGTTAAATTTTTCGCGACAGTTTCGCGTTTTCAATAATAATAATTTTGAAGATATTTTTTGTTTTTTATGTCTTTTGTTAAAGTTTTATGTGTAAAAGTTATGATCTGCAAATAAAGGAACATTCAATTTAGCCCGTAAAGATAATGGTATTTTTATTTTTATTTGAATCGACGTAAAAATACAACAGTCGATAAATTAGGAAATGCGTCTGTCGATTTACCTTCGCTGAGTAAGTTTTGGAGTTATCACGGAAACGGATAAATGTCATTTGCTGCTTTATTGTTTTATTGTTAAATGTAGCTGAGTAATGGTTAAATGGAAAATTATTAACTTTATAAGCTACATAATATTGATTAATTCTATCATATAATAATCTGATAAATGCAACTTTGTGTATATTATCATATCGAAGTATAATTAAGTCACCTTTTAATTAATAATTTAAGCAATTATTATATATTGAACAGACAAGTTTATGTTTGACAATTACTTCTAATAATAGTAATTGTGAATAGTTTAAAAGACGAAACGATTGATCAATTATTTTAACGTCTTTTTTATTAAAACTTTTTTTTAACGAACAACAAAATTTATTATTGCTTATTATTGGTAAAGTAGAAAATCTGTTATCATTTCACGTTATAAGACGAGTCTTCAGTTTAATGATTTTCCTCTTATCGATAATTCCTTACTCTCAAATATCAAGAAATAATATTTTCATGATCCACAATACTCGACTCTCCCATATCGAAATAATCAAACTCCTCATCAGTAACATCCGGCACGAGGCAACTCATCCATATCGCAGACCCACTCGAACCGACCTATTAATCCCCATATACCCACGGGGCGTCATTCGCAAATCCAAGCTAAGCGCATTACGCGGTCCACTAGCCCGCGTGACTACCTATATATATAATAAAGCGGCATCGTCCACGTCATATCACACACATATATATACACAGGGCGACAGGGCAGCGGGGCGCGAGAAAAAAAAGGTGGCGCGGGGGCTGCTATACTGCGGGGAGTCCTGAAGGGTTCGCGGGCGTATGCTTGACCCACATCCCTACTCATCGATCGCGACCGGGAGAAGAGAACTCGCGCGCGCGCGCACGCGGAGACAACGTCTATAAACTACACGCGCGGCAGCCGCGAATATATAGCTCCTTTCCGATATCGCGAGCGAGCGAGCGATTGATTCTCATTCTATTCGTCTCGACTTTTTTATGTCCTGCGCACGTGCGTCAAAGGTTCGGAGATTGGTCAGTTTTTTGGGGAAAGCGGCGATGGTTTTTTTCTTTATAGGTTCTTACTGACGGAGGGATGGGAAAGAGGATTCTTTCCGATTTTTTTGGGTCGGATGTGATGCTTTTTTGGTGATAGGATGTTGGGTATTATGAAGCATAATGTGCGTCGGATGGCGTTAGGTAGGGGGCGGTTTTATGGCGGGTTTTAATGTTGGCCTATGTTAAACGTTTACATAGATTTTTCGTTTTGTAATATATTTTATTGATAATTTTGGAATTCGGGGTAAAGTGGGTCGGGATTTTCATTCAATATTCTCGTAATGGCCCGCACGAAATTCGATATAAAATATATTGCTGAGAATCCATTTAAGTTTTAACAAGGAATTTTCTATTTTTAATGGGTTTTCCGATACAATACTCTCTGCGATTGTTTCAATGTAATATATGTATCCTTAATAACGAGAATTCGATAATCGTGGATCGCTCGTAAATTTATGAAAACTGTATAAAATAATGAAAATTTTATGACTGTTATTTTTCCAGTGATATTGCCATAATTCATTAAATATCCTGTTATAGAAAATCTATACTTTAAAGTCACTTTACCTATACTCAGCTCAAAGTCCTTAATAATTCGCACGCAAATATTTCCACGTTGTTAGCGTCAGTGCTTTTTTTGTCAGACTACTGGTGCAACGACAGCTTGCATAGCACGAGCTCGTGAACGAAACCATTTTGTATTTATTATCCGACCTCGCAAATGTGTGCATATTCGCGGGGGATGATGAGAATGGCGGCGTGAAATCGTTTTCACGATTGCGTAAGCCTGATGGACCGGGGGGAGATGGAAAAAAGTAATGTAGAAACGGTCGCAGCTTTTACGATGCATTCGTTGATTGGTTCAGGGGGTTAAAGAAAATAAAATGTTTATATATTGCCGGTGACAAGTGGGTCACTTGAAGGAAATTAATCAGCAATTAATCATTGCGATTTTAGGTTTAAAGTAAGTTATTTATTGAGCGATTATCAATAAGAATCGGTAGATTATTGACGAAATTGAATTACGAGCTCTTTTTCTTTCAATTAAATATATAGATAAGATTTTAATTGCAGTCAAGGCTACTGAAATTTCACTATCAAGATGACATTTTATACTGCTCTATATTCTTCCATTTAATACAAACCACAAAATAACGTTAAAATAATCGATTTGAAACACAAATTTCCCATCCTTATAATGAATAATTATATTATTTTCGCTTCCACTCGGTAAAATTGCCAACTATTATCTAAATCTCAAAGAATCGTCGAACAATCGGAAACAAATATATCCCAGCCCTAAATCCCTCGCCCCCATCAGAATTCAAAGAAACAGATAAATCAGCCCAGCCCGTCATTATTTCAACCGCAGCGACCCACAATACCGCTCGTTCTCCATTTACCGCTGGCACGATAACCCAATCTCCTGCCTCCCCTCTCTCTCTCTCCACTCCGATCCCATTTTTTTTTCTCCACCCCACGTGTGTGCTAAACTACGTCCGCGAAAAATCTCGCAGCGCAAGTATATATAAGTACGTATGTGCGGAACATCGCAGCCACTGCGGAACCGCAGCGATCGACCTTCGCCGACGGCATCCGCGCGGAAAAGTACACGTGTACCCCGCGCGCGCGCGTCTTATCGATATGTGTGTATATAACTTGGCTCGCAGCTGCATCTGCATGCATCCCCGCGGGACTGGCGCGCGCCGTGGCAGAGAGAGAGAGAGAGAATTTTCGGGCGTCGTCGCCCGGGAAATGGGATATCCCGGGGATAGCGTTTTCGAGATTGCTTTTTTCTCTCTCTCTCTTTGTGCGAAGTTCGCATCGTATATTTCTCTGCCGCAGCCGGAAGCAGCGAGTCTGATGCGCGCGGGAAGAACAGAGAGGAACTGCCGGAGGTCGTGCGGTTTTTTATCCCCGAAGATTCGCTGGGAGGGGGAAGTGAAATGGTTTCGAGATCTATTGGGTTTTCGAGAGTTTGGAATTTCCGAGTGGTAGTAGGGTTCTTTTCGAAGGGTATTGAAAGTTGCAAGGAAGTCGGTCCTTGAGGTTTCTTTAAATAAGTATTGCCTTTTTTTTATTAATTTTGGGAAACTCATGATGTGCGAATGTTATTTTAATCATGAACAATTGAAACTGTCGTTGAAATGTATAATTTGTTGGAATAATAACCCTTTGAAACTACAATAATCGTAGAGAGGCAGGCATTCTATTATACAAGCATAGTCCAACGGAAAGCCAAGGGCTATAATAGCGGCGCAACTACTACGATCAACTAATTAGCGCGTTCTTATGGAAAATAGAGTTGGCTAATTCTGCTAACAAAAGCCTTAATTATTCCTTCTGAGTTGAAGTCAAGTGCGGTCGGAGGGGGGAGCGGTCACTGTTATAACTACAAAGCTAATCGTTGCTCTGACCGTAATATATCTTTGCGGTGTAGAAGTGTGGCGCACTAATGTTTTTAATTTAAAAACTTATTGGCAGGAAATTAACCAGGTATACCTTTAACTTGTATGATTTCTTAACAATACGTAAGCTGTTTAAAGCATGATTATCTGCGAAATTAATGTTAAACAATACAGTATTAATAAACACGTTTTATTTTTAAAAGTATATACAGCGAATATACATTGCATAATTATTGTTATATATATCTGTCATGTAACCTCACCAAAGTCTATATTGTCGAAAATGACATCAAGGTCGATAAAACTTTTAACCGAAATTGCGTTTTAGTATAACAGTATTAGCGAAACGTCGTTGCGATAAGTCATGAGTGTACATATAGAAAAAATGAGCATGATGATATGAGGAAAACGAATTACGCTAAATCTCGAAATACCCTTTTCAAATTTAGCTTAACAAATGAGCATTATTGCGCTTTTCCTCCTCTGATTTATTTTAGATTTAGCTGTTAGTCGAACGTCTTTTCTTAAAAGATTATTTCATTCTTAGACACATTGTTTCAAAATACATGTTTTTTAAACTCTTTCCTTTATAAGATTTAGTTTTCGAATTCATTGAAATTTTATACTGAGGAAAAAATATAGTTTCTGTTACAATAATGTATAGTGCCAAATCGTCGCTAGCTTATTTTATTATATAGTTAAAATTAGTATATTATAGTTGAATTTACGACAATTAAGAGCTTGAACAATAAGCAGATTACCGTAGTAAAATTGTTGCAAAATAAAGTCACTGAAAAGAATAATTAAAAGTAAAATTTAATTAATGTTTGCGACAAACTTTTTTTACTTAATTGCCGACTTTAAATAGAAGTACAAGTTTTTAAAATTTCTTTCAAGAGCCTTTAGCACTTTTATAGTTAATACTTGACTTTAGATTCATATTCCAAAAAGCTCTAAAATATCTTTTAATAAACGAGGCAATTAATCTTTCTTTTAAAATTTAAACGTTTCATATAGAAAACTTTTTTATTAATTTTTTTTACTCTATAATTAAATTTATAAAATCTTTCATTTTAACATTGTTACACATATATTGAAATTTTACTTTTGGAAAGTATATGATTTTCTATAATTTAATAATTTATCCTCATTAATATATTAATGAAAGTAAATTTGAATTTTACATTAGTTTTGCACTTGGAACCATTAAGATCTACCCTTCCTAACGTTTAGATGTAACATAATTCTAATTAAATTAATCAAAGATACATATATGTACCAAAGAGAAAATGAAATACAAACTGTATGAAATAATATCTGTATAACGTAACGTTCAGAGATTTTGCGACTGCATTTTCCTTATCTCCCCCGTGGAAAGGCACAACTACACAGCGAGTCAGCCGATTGGAGCTCACCATTGAAGCCCCGTAAGTCATAATGGCTGGCCGTAATTAGTAGAAAGTACACAGATCACGGCAGGAAGCCACTTGCGCGTCTGCTACACCGGCGTCGACGCCGCATACACACACACCACACTTGCTCTGTAATATACAGTCATGGCTTTGGAATTCTGCGTGAGCACTCATGTGAGCATGACAACTGTATATATGTCGCAGCAGTCCTGTTTGTTTAAATTAACTTCTGTATAGAGCGAGCAGTAGTTAACTGCTTAACACGCAAGTGCCAATTTTAGCACGTTGTTACTACGTGTGACTTTGAAGTTGTAGTTTTCGAATAGTTTTATCGTACCGAGTATTTTGAAACCATTTTGCTTTTTCATTTTTCCTATTATTTCTTCTTTTGTATTATCTGTGTATTTTCTACAGAAATAATACAGTAGTAGCTCTTTTCAGTGGGTTTTGAAATAGTCGAAAAGTCAGGCGTCTGAGAGATGACATGACTAATAAGACGGGAGGGGTCAATAAAGCAAGAAATTCACTTGTCGAGGTTGATTCACTCGTAATTACAGTAAACTCTTCCTAGTACCCAATATTATGCACGCGTTATACTTCCTTCCCGGAGTAAAACAAGATTACTTATTCTTTTTTTCTCAATTTAAACATCGCCTTCCTACTAATAACTTGCGAAATTCTACTAGATGTAACTAGAGAATTATGCGAGAGCTTATTATATTTTTTGAAGCAAGCGCAAAGAAAAAATGAAAAATTAAACGCGATGTTGAGAAAATTTTGAAGTGCGCTTTAATCAATCATTGAAGAATGAAGAAGCAGTTTATTTAACAATTTGCGACTGCATAACGCAAGTGATAATTGCGTGTTTGAATCTGACATCATGACGTAAAAATATTTTTAATAACGCTACTTTAACAGCGTAACAAAACTATCTTATGCACTGTACGAAATTCCATTGAACAATGCGAGAATTTCATTTTGGAAAATGATCCCAAACGTCATGTATATACATTTTTCAATTTCACAAATCAAAGTTTCTTTTGCAACTTGGATTATTATTAGTATTTTATATTTTTATGATATAGAATATAAATGAAAATAAAAAAAAAATTATACAAAGATCGATATCTCCAGACTGCTTCTGAAAAAAATGAAAAATATACTGATTCGATACCGACAAGCGGCTTATTCTCTCGAGCTATCTTTCTCATATATGTAGCATAAGCCCCATGGCGCGTGCATACATTTAAGTACACATCACACAACTGGCCCAGCGCGCTTATCCTTCTATATATATATATATACAGCTCGCATTAGCGCAGCTGCAACCTATACGTATGTATTATATACACTCTCTCCTGCTAAAAACGATAAAGAAGCGCGCAACTCTCGCGCCTGAAAGGGTCTACACCTATATCCAATCTGACTCTTTCTCCCTTCAGTACCTACACATGCAAACATTCCGGTTCCTGCCCACGACAACGATAATGTACCTACAGACTACAGAGAGCCACGCCGGACTCTTTTACACACACACGCACACACACACATATACACACAGGCGCGAGCGGCGAGCTGGGCTCCTGCTTCTGCTCCTCTCCCCTGGTCCCCCAAGCGCGGGGGAGGGGGGAGAGAGAGCGCGCGGCGCGTAGCATATAGCATTATAACCTGGCCGATTCACACTCGCACACATTCAAACGCATACGCATATTATATACCACCGTGCTGCCAATCGTCGCGTAGAAGTTGCGCTGCAGGCTAGAGCGCGTGAACGTCTCCCGCGCGACAACGACGACGGCGTCAAAGACTCCACGCGCTCGCGTGTGTATCCGTGACGTCACACACGCGTTCGAACGCCGAGCGAAAGCGAGAGAGAGAGAGAGAGAGAGAGAGAGGAGAGAGGGGCCGAGGAGGGGCTATATACAACGCTCCGACGGAGAGAGGCGAGTCCGAGAGAACCCAAGCAGACACACATACAACACACAAGTAGAGAAGCGGCGGGAGTCTTTAATGCCATTGTAGTAACGGACAAAGTGCAGGCATTCCTCGCCGTTCGCGGGGCGCGCGCCTGTGTGTGTTTTTGTTTATACGCCCTTTTGGCGAGAGGAGCGCACACGAGCTTGTGCAGAGAGGAGGAGGCGGTGCAGTTTCACATTGCAATAGAATAAAGTGTGCCCAGGGTGTTTTTTTGTAAGGAGTGCGCGGCCCGGAGAAAATCGAGTGAGCGGAAAATCGGATAGAGGTATATAGATAGGAAGAGCGTATCTCGGTGAGGCGACCGGCGCGCGCTCGCTCGAGGGGACCGCCGCCACAGGTGTTCGCGGAGCCGCCACAGTCCTTGTTGTCAAGATGGCGTCCAAGGGAAAAGGCAGCGACGTGGCCAGCATCGACGTGAGTACTCGCCACCTCTGACCAACTCTTTTTCTTCACTTACACACTTACACTCACACGACGTGTATTACACGCTCGCACGTATAGGTGTACCGTATAGGTGTACACGATGATCCCCTGCCAGTGGCCTGCCACGCCCGCGCGCCGTGATCAGCGCGGCGCGCGTCCGCATAGTGAGGTTAGGTGGGCACCGCTCGCGAGCGCGGGTGGCGCGCGACCGTTTTTTCTTCCTTCGCACGCCCGCTACTTATGAGCGCGAGAATATTTGGAAAACAGCGCGCTCTATGTATAATAAGTAGGTGCACGAGCGTTCTCCAAGCAACCACACCCTAAGCGCGAGTATTGTACAGTTAGTGCTGGAATGCAGTGTTTCGTTTTTTTGCGCTGAGCGTTGCACGATGATAATGATGATGCTTGTTTTTTTTGCTTGTCGTTGCGGAGGTATGTAGTGAGGGCGAAGCTCTCGGAAAAGTTGCTCGGCATATACATACAAGTTCACGGCTGCAGATTTATATATACATAGGCGGGGCTATTTTGGTGACTCGTCGTCGCCGCTGCCGCGTGTGTCGACGCATGCGGCTATTACTGGTGCGGGACTACGCGCGCGCGTGTGTGTTTACGTTTCGTATATATAGAATACTTATGCGATTTATGCGAGGGTGAGAAACACGGCCTTTCGGAAGAGTTACCGAGGTATATACGTCACATAACGCTGTCCCTATGTAAAAGTTCTCACGGGAAAGGAATATCCAATTCGCGCAAGCGGCGGAAATAGCAATTTTTCGCAATGTCTCGTGATCGATGTGTTTATTTGGGTTCAATGTTTTGTTATGAAACCCGCGTAGCAGCACCCGATAACTTCTGAGATTATTTTTAAATGGCTGTTGTACTGGGTCCGGAAGAAGGCCAACACAGAAAGTCCCTAATAAATATTTACGAATGACACTGTTTGTCTGTAGGAAATGTTTTGGGGAATTCCCTTAGGAATTTACTATTACAAACAAAAAAAGCAAGTATAGTACGTCTGTATGTCTCGATGCGATAGTATCCGTGACTAAGCTGTCTTATCCCTGCAGTAGTCATTCATTGACTGCCAATTGCTTCGTTATCAATTTCTATTTCTACTTATTTTCATTTTTTCATGTTTTATTCATTAGATAGATAGTTTGAAGTTTTTGAAATATATACTAGATTGTTACAGAACAGACAGCAACGCTCATTTTTTTATTTAATTCATTTTCTAACTTTGAATTTTAAAATATGCTATCGAAAAAACTATTTTTCGAAATTGGATTTCCAATATAACCGTAAAAGAAATTTTATAACCACTGGTATATCATAGCTTATCGCAGTTCCAAATCCAATTCATCCGTATCGGTATAATTAAAAGCGCTCTAACGTTGCAGTTTTATCAATGCTTCCGAATAAATTAGCTCCAGGCATCTCGTCCCGAAAAATTCACTGAATTTTCCGATACACTTCCGTTGCGTATTACACCTGTACGCGAGCGCGCGGTGCGGAAAAACCGATGATGGCAAGATAACCGCGTCGGTGATCGATCGCGGCTGCGAAAAATTTCGTTTTTCCGAAAATTGAAAGACACGTTAAAACGCGCGCTCGCAGCTGCTTTCCTCCAGAAGTGGGTCGACCACGCGTCTAGAAAGTACATATTATATATACATACATGTGTTTATAGATAAAACCGGGAGCGCCTTGGCTAATCTCCTCGACGGCGTGTGTGTACAACGCGCGTCGCGTGCGCGTGGACACTGACGTCACGCGAGCCCCGAAGTTCTTCCCACTCCAGGGTGGATGACCCAATTACCGAGTGCTCCGATTTATTTCGGCTTGCTTGCTGTTTTTCGCGATTTTGGCGAACGTTGAATACGCGTATATATAAGATTATTGGGCTTATTTTTGTTGAAATTGGGCGTTATAATTTATTGTTGATTCAATTGTTTGAAATTCTTCTTTTTATGACAGTTGAATGAGGTGATAAAAAGTAATGAATAACGATGTTTAAACATGAGTTTTGTCAATAGTTGGCCTTTTTGTTAATCAACACAGGTGTTTAGTTTTTATTTCAAATCTTAGGAATTTAATCTTTCTATAATTTAATCAACGTAGTTCTGTTCAGCTTACCAAATCGATTAATTTTTATAACTACTATAATGTAATTTTGAATGGTGGAAACGATAAACTATTATTTTAATTTTTCGAATTACATTGTTAACAAAATCTCTTGTAAAAATATACTTTGCTTCCGAAGAACTGTATATGCATTGCGTAAAGTTTTAAAGATCGATATGAGTCTTAATAATTAAACTCGCCGAGTCAAATTAACAACTACATTGTGTAATTTTTCTAAAAGTAATTCACACATATCCGTGTATTACAGCACACTAAAACTACACTGAAGATTGTAATAACAGATTATAGTTTTTCTGGTGACTAATCGAGGCAAATGGCGAGATACCAAATTCATTGGTCAGCACGGGAAAACGTGAATGAATGTAAACGCCGATGTGTACCGCGCGCGAACGACCAGGAGACGTGCACTCATGCGAGAGCTAACAGCATCACTTATAAATACGTGCAATTTGCGCTGACGAATGATTTCTGGAAATGCTTCTCGACTGCGGTCAAGCGTTGTCGGTCATTGCGTTTATCGAGACATTACCGTAACCTTTTATTATGTACGCAAAGACAGTAAAATTACGATTGTTTATACTTTGCACGATTTTGAAGTTTCATCGAAACTACTTCATTGTCGCACGGTTAAATATTTTGTCTGACCTCGAACAAAACTTTGTCCGGTACACGATAATCTACTCCACATATTCCGACTGGCGACTAGGAGGTTTATGTTAATCATTTCGTAACATATAGCAGTTCTTTAGAGCTATTATAGTTTAATTAAAATCAGTTATATAAACACGCTGGGGATTGAGAGCGAAATAAAATCAGTGATCTCGAGCTCGTGGAAAAATTCCGTCGCAAGCGCCTATACGTGTATAACGTTGAATTTTTTTCTCTCAATATCTAAATAACCTGACAGTTGTGTTTCACCTCGGGTAAGCCCTATTGATATCCGAATGATTAACGATGGTATGAGATATACACAATAAATATCTTATGGCGCGATATAAAAAATACTTATTTCCGTCAGTCTAATAACTCTACAATTATCGGAAAAAAATGTTTTCAACTCGGTTCCTGAATTTCCCCTCCATTAATCTGTTATACATTTCTTCATTAAATTATTTAATATATCCCAACGATTTTCCCGCTCATTTTCGCGTCGATCCACCCAAAAGTTCATCATTATCTGTCCAGAATCGGACATTCAAGCTATTAAAATCTCATCACCTTGAACTTGCCTAGTACAAGAATAGCGAGCGGAAAAAACGCGAAGCGCCGGCCTCAACGTGCAATCCTATATAATCTCGCAGTGATGCGATAACTTTAAATTCCCGAAGTTAGGGAATGAGAAAGAGATAAATATACATTATCTATATAGACACACGAGCTAAGGTTAAGCATATCGAATCTGTGTCACGGCCGCTGGCCACACGAGTCCGAGCGTCCGCTCGTTATCCCATGGGATACCCTCTTCGCAAATCTTCCGTTGTTATTCTCGTATACGTCTGTCGACGTTTTCGTCGCAAGCTCAAGGTTTGCTTATGAGACGCGGAAGAGAGGGAATATCGTAGGTGGCGGTTATTGGTCTTGGAAGATGTGGCGGGAATTCAGTGCCGCGGTTTGATTTGTCACGTTTTTGCAAGATTATTATAGCGGCAGGATTTTTGTTCCATTACAAGGGGCTCATATTGATACTCTCTACTGTTGATAAGACTAGTTGAATTAAAAAATGCTTAGATTAGCATTTATTTCATTTTGCGGAAGTTACAACTAGTTTGTCGGGAGTAATCGTAGTATTCGTGTGAACTGATATGTATGAATAATGAGCGTAATATAAACACATCTGCTGTAGTTTTGATAATCCAAATTCCAAGGCAAGCGCGTACTATCATTCTCCTATGAAATTATCTAAGACTATTCTCTATAATGACACAGCTGATGGTATAAAATTGTACGATTAGTTACACAATTCATTATTTTATCAAGTGAAACAATCATTATGCCCAATGAATTTATAAATTCAAACTCAATGAACCTATACAATCGTCTAATTTGTCACGAGATAGACCCTCCACACCAAATAAACCCCTCTCTCAAATTCTTTCTATCTCACACGCTATACAAAGAACCAAATCCAGCTTCATTAAATCGTCACCCTTAACGAACGACTGCCAGTCCTCAATTTTGCGAATATATATCGCGCGCCTGCACAATCGTCGCGTAAACCTCTCTATCTCTCTCTTACCCTCTTTGCTATCGCATCCCCTCGACCTCTCGTGAACGCGCAGCGTGCATCATCGCGCGCGGGGTCGCGTGCAATTTTCGCACTCGCGGGTCTCGTTTTTTTGGCATCCTGCCCGCGGCCCCAACCCTCCCCTCTCCGGCCCTGCGCCCGCTTTTCGACCCATATGCGCCCCCTTTTACCCGGCGCCAGGAGGAGCGATCAATCGACTTGCGCGCGCGTTCGCTCCTCAATGGGTCTTTGACGTTGAGGTGACTCCCTTCTTCTTTTTTTGGAGACACTACCTATACGCGATTCTTGATTTCATGTGATAAGAGCGGGACAGGTTATGTGTGGGTGTGGGGAGGTGGATTGATGGCCTGCTATATATAGGTATATTGTCGCATGTGCACGCTTTGTCGGCTATAGGATGACGCGAGTGCGGGAAAGAGGTGTCTATTGTGCTGTCGGGAATGGAAATTTCGGATTGCCGGTGACAGTATATTGATGACTCGGCTCGGGGACTGACATTGGGATCTCTTTCGATTTTTCCAAACTTTTTCATCTTGTGATGGATGGATAGATAGTTTTATAAATATATTTGTTAGTTTCGGGTACGTTTTCATTGATAATTAGTCTTCTTTCTTTAAATTAAAGCGTTATTTTGTTATGAGAGCTTAAACATATTAGTTGATGGAAGAAGGTACCAATTTGATATTGAAGATAAAATTGTACAAGGTGCGGATGGAGGGGTTCACTGCGCATACTTTCAACATGATTTGCGCTGGCTAAAATGCCGCGATAAAGGGCCCTTCGGCTAATTACCATCCGCTGCGAGCAAGTCCGGCGTGTACGATGGTGTAAAGCGGACAGCTCGCTAATCGGTACTAATGAGCACTAATGGCTTAGAAGAATCGCACGATTATATGGGCCATCATTACAATATTCCAGTAATTTTTTTTCATAATGGGGCAACAACGTGCCTCGTATAAATTATCTTTATTGTCGTTTTAAATTAACGCGGAAATTAATCGCGTTCGATATGTATATACTTTCGTTTTTTTTGTCAGTTATTTTCGTAGATTTAAATCGCCAAGCGGGCTCCACTCGCTTTTAATAAGCTCGCTCGCTTTTTAATTAAAGAAGTTGTTAGCCGGCAAATTTTTCGTGAAATATTGTTCATTAAAGTTGCATTAAAGAGTATATATATACACGTTGACGGTGGGGTGATGTTTATACAAGCCACGTTTTCATGATGTAAAAATAACATTTAATATCGAGTGTGTATAAAAGTGTAATTCGGTATTATTACATTTCCCAATAATTGGCAGTCGTTGCAAAAGAATCTACCGTGACGTCCCGTCGATAGAAATATGCTCTTACGACAATATAGTAATTAAAAATTTTATTGAATATTGGAATGCCTATTCCGTAAAGCAAACCTTTCACCTTTGTAAGAACGATAAATTACGTATATACCTATATGATATATCGTATATTGGAAAACCAGAAGTAGACTTCGCATTTTAAATAAATTGACATATGTACATATATACACACACGTTATTCCATCGCAAACGAATGCTAATTCGTCTACACGTAGTTAATAATTTAACCATACACATAATTGCTCTCGCATAAATTTCATGCAAAACGCGAGACCCATTTACCCGCGAATTGCAGCAATTACATATTTTTACAATCACGCGCACACTCGCGCGCAATAAACTTTTCATCACCGACACAGAATAAAAAAATTATTCACTAAATATAATTCTTTTTCTATAGATATATTAACGTGACAAATCTCCCATCGATCTTACCAGACTTACGCCGAGATCTATAAATCATCGAAACGAAACAATCTAGCCCTTATATACACTCGTA
>JAPYZP010001494.1:0-20031 GCA_030522985.1 Torymus sinensis | reverse complement strand
TCATTATAAAATTTAAATAGTTTTATATTACTCATTAAAAGCCACTATAATAGAATTTAGTCAATTGCTCTCGAATGTAAAATCTGCTAAACCTAATTCAAAGCAAATTCCACGATTCATGCTCAAATTACTAAATAATTCGAGTTTTCAAACTATAATATAATAACCCATCTCTACGACACAACGTCATACAACAACACGAACCATCTGAAACTCAATCAGCGCATTATTAATCAATCCTAAATTCTTATATATCCCCCTCAACTGCACTGCCGAAAGTTTTTGCACAATTTTATATCGAAAACATATTATAATAACGAAATGACACGACAGAGCCTCATTCAACAACAACAAGTATCCCAAACTCAATCAGCGCATAATTATTAATCAACCCTAAATTTCCTATATCCACTCCACCTCCATCCATAAATAACACACCACACAGCTAATTCCGCGCGCATCGTGCATGCATACCTTCGCCTCTGAACTCTCGCTTGCCGTGGAAGTACTCCCCGAGCGAGAACCTCGACTCCTCGGCTACTACCTCCTCCCTCCGTAACCTTTCCTCTGGCTTCTTCGGCTCGACTGGCTTCTTCGGCTCCGGTTTCCGCATCCCCGGCTGCAGCCACATGAGCCGCTTCTTTTCAGCGAGTTCGGTAAAGTACTTGGTGAGCTCCTCCTGGGTCACCTCTTCATTGTTCTTTAAATTTTTGACCGGGAGCTGCTGCTGCTGCTGCTGCTGCTGCTGGCTCAGATTCTGCCTGCGTGGCGGCTTGTCTACGCTCAACTTTGCCATGAGCGAGGTGGGGCCGGAGATGTTGGAAAGTTTCGCCGAGACTGGGCTGCTGGTGATGGGGGTTGGGTCGAGATCCTCGTGGATCGACAGGTCTATGCCGTCGTGCTTCGACTTGTCGGCATGATAGTCGACGTCTCTAGGGAAAGGGCCACTACCGACGCCCGTGAATTCTTTGGCGAATGGGTTGCTCGTGGAGAGGAGGTTTGACGGCGCTGAAAGATTCATTGCGATGGTTGCGTGGATTTTGGAGTATAAGTTTGATCAAGAAAATGCGGATTTATGAAAAATATGCTTTGTTCACTTTTAAAAAGAGTTAAGCGAATTTTTATGCTGAATATTGAAAAAAGGAATATTCGCGAAATGGAAAAAAAAACGGAGTAGTACTTACATGTCGGATAACTCTTCTTCAAAGCATCCATAATGCTGATCCGGCGGCGCAGACTCTTGGACTGATTCTCCGGCGACATGTTCTGTTCCCTCTGCCTGAGCAGCATGCGCTGTTATGAGGAAAAATATGTTATTTTCGGGTCCAATGATTATCAGTCGTGAGTCATGTAAAGGACCATTATATACCTTCGCATACTCGTCGGCCCTGTTCTTAATCTGGGTCGCAGTATCCATTGCAGTGTCAATGTACGTCGATTCTTTCCAGTCAAATGGCTTATCTGGAGGGAGTAACGCGTTATACTTTGTTGACAAACCATAAATACGTGAGCATGTATGTGGTAGATAGAAAAGTAGAAGAATGCATATAATGGTGTGGTTCGAGACAAATTAAAATTAAGGATGAGTGAGTGGTTAGTAAAGGTCACGTAGTGACGCGGTGACGAATTTTCGAATAGTTTTAAATATGTGTGTGGTCTTGTTTGCTGTGAGTAGGCGTATAAATCAATGCGACGTTAAACAGTGATGTATAAAAAATAAATAAAAACAGAATAACTCAAAGAAAGAAATGTTGAACTTACTTTCGAATTTCTATTCGTCTTAAGTACCTTAAGTTTACGTCAACGTTTGAAACACTATTTCAATCCGAAACACAACCATCGTCATCATATCACAGAAAACAGGACCACGGAAAAGCAATAAACTCGAAGTAAATCTAAATAATCTAAACTTACGCCTTCTAAAGTAATATCATGTATATTAATTTGTTTCTCAATATACGTTTGAACTCGCCGATTTGAAAAAGGTGACGAAGGGACCTTTGTCGCGCAAACGGCTGCTGCCGCACAGAACGGCCAAAGTGCTTCTGTACTTCGACTCGAGGTATAAACGTAAGGTGGATAGATTACAAATAGCTTATTGTTATTTCAGGGGGGGGATTAGGTGTCCGGTTGTTGACACTGTTTTCGTTTACTATACGTATTATGTATACATAAGCTAATTCGTATCTGCCGCACCGTAATGCAAGTGTTATTGTGCGGCGGAATATAAATGGAGTATTGATTATTTAGTGCATTTTTAATAACTATCGATTGTAATTAAATATCTAATAGTAATAAAAATGAATTACATATCAAATTTATAACGTAATATAAGCTGTAAGTATAAAAAAATTTTAAAGAGCATTGGTAAACATTTTCAAATATTTATTTATTAATTTAATTCAAATTTCGTTGCAAAAATATGTTCAAATTATATTTATCTTTATATTATATATATTTTATATTAAATTATAGATTTTATATTAAATTATATATTTAAATTAAATTATATATTTACATTAAATTCTAAACACTGAAAAATATAAAGTTGCTCCGAAACGTAGGTAAATTATTTTTAATTTCCCTCTGTTGACGCGAACGCCCTCTACTGGCATTCTTTTATTGATAACCTTCGCTTCGCCATGTTCGCCGTTCGCGGTCAGCGAATGAGCGATCGAGATCCACATCTACTTATCATGATTGCTGGAAAAATAAACTAAAATATTGAATGAAAGAGACATTTCCGTTATGAGAATAAATAATTCAACAGCATTGATAACACGCTTGATTCTCGAAACACAATCAAACTGTGCGTTATTTTATGTTTGCCGCAGGCCCACAGCCGTTTTTTTCTCGCGTTCGCACTCGCACGGGAATTGAATTTGACCGCGCGGCGCGTCTCATCTCATCTGATCTCTCCGCCGCCAAGCGCTGCGCAAATTTCGTTGATCGCGCGGGCGCGGGTGTCGTTACCCCTAACCCTCTTTCCCTGGTATATGAGTCTCGTGCGTGTTTGTTTATCGCTCGCTTCATGTTAACGAGCTGAAGGTATACATTTCAACCTTCGACGACGATGTTCGAGGCACACAGCATCAATGCGGAGCACAAGGATCTGATACACGACATCGCGTACGATTACTATGGGCAGCGCATGGCCACATGCTCCAGCGATCAATTTGTCAAGGTAAAAACATGTCTTACGGTGTGCACTGTACTGAAGAGGGATCGGGCAAGTTTTGAATGAAATTTGACGTAAATGGTGATTGTGATGTAGGTTTGGGACGAGGACGAGCACGAGAACTGGCATTTGACGGCGTCGTGGAAGGCGCACAGTGGTTCTGTGTGGAAAGTCACCTGGGCACATCCCGAGTTCGGGCAAGTTTTGGCCACCTGCTCGTTTGACCGCACAGCAGCAGTATGGGAAGAAATAGGTAAAGTTCGAAAAATTGCTTAAAGTATTTTAATTATTGAATGAATTTGATCAATAAATTATTGTATTTTGCAGTTGGAGAAGGCACAGGGCCAGGCGAAAGAGGGATGAGGCATTGGATACGTAGAACAAATTTAGTAGATTCTAGAACTTCAGTCACGGATGTAAAGTTTGCACCAAAAACATTAGGACTTTTATTGGCGACGTGTAGTGCTGATGGTGTCATTAGAATAAAGAAAATATGACTTACACTTTCAAATAACATTTTTTCTTTTTAGGCTTCACCCGCCAATGATTGCAGTTGGGAGTGATGATACCAATTCTTCTAATGGAGGAAAAGTGTTCATTTATGAATATGCAGAAAATAGTAGGCGTTGGGCAAAGACTGAGACCATAACTAGTGTAACTGATGCAGTTCATGATATAGCATTTGCACCAAATTTAGGACGAAGTTACCACACACTAGCCATTGCTACTAAAGATGTGCGGCTCATCTCGATAAAACCACTGCCGTAAGTTCTTACACAATTTTATGCAATTGAAAACATTATAATAATAATATAATAATCTATGAATAAATGTATTCTTTCAGAGAATCAGCCCAAAGTGGGTTAGCAAGGTTTGAAATTACTACGATAGCACAGTTCGATGATCACTATTGTACAGTATGGCGAGTGTGTTGGAATATTATGGGGACAGTTTTAGCAAGTTCTGGAGATGACGGTTGTGTCAGACTGTGGAAGGATAATTATATTAACAATTGGAAATGTGTTGCTGTATTAAAAGGTGATGGAACTTCTGCTCAGAGTGCTGAAACAGTTATGTCAACACCACCAAATTCAAGCCATAGTTTAGGAACACAGCCTTTATCGACCACAAGGTACTACAAATTGGGCTCCATCAGCCATCCGAATCAAGTGCCTTGGCACTAGTAATAGTAGTTTCTCTTCTCAGAGTATTTAATAATTTAATTTTGAAAATCGTAATTATGATGATTGGATCATTACAGTTTGATGAGTTTTGTACATATTAATAAATTTTTATATTAAATACTTTGAGTAATTATACATACACTTGCTTATAGTTTCATTTACTTGCACCTTTTTTCTTTGTTTGCTTTGTTTAAGCTAAAATGATTTTATTAGTTTTTATTACTTTTTGTATAAGGTGCCCATAGCTTTAAAAATTATTTCATTTTTTTTCTTTCTAAAAATAGTTGAAATAAAAAATTTTGTATCGTATAAATTGTTTTAGTAATCTTTAAAAATTTTAAATTTGTAACTTATTTTTGTGAAGAAATAAATGTTATTTCAGTATATCCAAGCACCTTCTTTATTTTCATCCTATTTCCTTAAGTTAATAATTATATTTTTCTATCTTTAAGTAATTATAAAGAATTTTACGACCACATTTTTCTCATTTACTTACAGGTCTATTAATATCCCAACTATAAATATGGAAACAGATAAAACCCCTAATGCAGCAATGTCTTCAAGTAAATGGCAAGCTCCAGTAATTAAGGGTCGTTTCAGTAAATCAGTCTGGATGGGAAATCCTAGTGAAATCACACCAGAACCACCTACACCAATCTTAGTTAAACCAAGATACAGAAAATGAGATCATTAAACTTAGCAACACATTCTCAACCAAATGTGATACTAATTAACATTTGAAAAAGTCTTAGATACAATGTACTGATTGTATTAGTGACAAGTAGTTAACCACTTATTTACAAAATACTTTTTCATTTATTTATTATTTTTTTTGTTGGTTTTTTATTTTGATTTAAAACGAAAAATATTTGGTTTTTGCTTTTGGTTTTATATTTTCATGCATTTTTTATTCGTTTTTTCTTTTTGTATTGCGTTCTTTTATGTACTTATGACTCTTAAGTCTGCAAACAATGCATATTCAGGGATATTGCACTTCCAGTCTTCTATTTAAAATGATTTTATTGTAAAAGTTCCTATGTATAGGTAGTGAATGGAAAAAATCATTGTGATGTGCCTTTGTGCATACATCTGCGATATGGTATCTAATAAAATGAAAGGGCTAATGAAAATAACAATCAATAATTGTATTCTGTTTTATGAAATACAGTTATTGATGAAAAAAATCTTTCGGATTTTTTTCACACATTTAAAAGACATATTGATAGCATAAGCGATAAATCTCAATTGTGAATCTTTAGGAACGAATTTTTTTCATAAATTCGATTTTAAAAAAGAATTGATGTGATTTTAGTTAAAAAGATTTATTATTTTTACTGAAAAAATTGTCAGTATTTAATACAAACAAATTGACTTTATTTCCAAAATTTAAGACTGCTCACAACTCGAATTTATGAAAAAAGAACGAATTTTTTTTTTAATTTAAATGTAAGTAGTTCAATATTTATCTAAGAACTATTGTTTATTAAGCCACCGCAGTGTTTAATTTATTCGTATTTTTTAATACATCGACGTGTAATAAAGATTTTCCATAAAGAAGAAATACTGTGTTTTTTAGTGATAAAACCCGGTTCCAGTTCCTCGCCTGACTAGTTCTCCAAATCCGAAAAAACTTATTTAACTTTTTCATAGACCGCTAACAAACCAACTTTTAACAAAGATTCTTCATAAAAAAATAACTATTTTTCAATAATTAAACATGGTTACAATATATTTATTGTTAGAAAAGCTGTGCGCAAAACTAAGTATCAATATCCTTATTTGACTACCGAAGTATGAATTTGCGGAAATCGGCGCGCGGGTAACTTCACCCCGCTCTCTGATCGCCTATTCGCTGCGAGCCGGACGCAGTGCCGCCCGCCCGCCACTCCGGCCAGTAAGCCGAATCGGGCGGCGGGAACTGCAGTTTTCTTCACGATCGCGTTCGAGTACGGACGTGTTTTCTCTTCGAGCGCGCTTATATGTACAAAAGTATTTATTATGGACGAGCCGGTGAGAGAAAGCTATTTGCACATTGTGAAGCGTAATCTGAGCCTGGCCGACCGGGTAAGCTTTCAGCATTTCTCTTCCGGGGTGAGGTGAATTCTGGGAAAAATTTGATAAAGAAATTCTCGCCGGCAGTTGGGCAACATCACCCGGTTCATCTATATCGGCGAATATAACGGGACCAAGGACAATGTACAGAAGGTATGAGTGCAGAGTTTTTGTTATATTTCGAGTGGGGGTCATATTTTTTTGAGTTGAAGTTGCGGATTGATATATTTAGAAAATCGGCGGCACAATAAAGCAGTTGAACGAGGAGTACGGCGAGGTCATCATCACTGGATTGCTGTTGGTCTATCCGAGGTTCTTCATTCATTTGGTAGAGGTAAGTAAACCATTTTGTTTAAAACTTGGAAAAGTAAAAGTAATATTTAAATAATGAAAACGATTTGTCTGAACGATTAAATTTTTTATTTTATTTCGACGATAAAGTTTGTAGAGCAAATTCGATTTACAGTATGAACAATTTTAGTTAGGTACTTACAAAGAAGAGCAAAAATTTCGAAATATTTCTTATCAGTCTGTCTCGAGACCCCAAACGCGAAACGCGAAAAACTGACGCGAAATGACACATAAACACGCGAAATGAGTTGGAAAATTTTCGCGTCAATAACAGAATTTTTCCAGAGTTTTCGCGTCAATTCGCGTTGATAAAAGAATTTTCCACCGGAGCTTTCGCGTTTCGCGCAAATAATATTTTCGCGTTTTCGCGTCAACTACGTTTGGGATCTCTAAACAGACTGATTTCTTACAAAATTTATCTGCAAATATATCTGTTTGTTAAATTATTATTTAATAAAGCATTTAATCGAAATTGCGGACTAAGTGAATTCAATTGAAAATTGGTAATTACAGGCATCAGAAAACATAATCTATAGACATCTACAAGGTATATTCTCTGATGATTCTGAAAAACTCTTGGGACGTATTGTTCCACTGCCAGCACATCATAGTATTTACAGGGTAAGAATATTTATATTTTCTCATTTATAAAATTTTTTATTTATTTTATTTTAGTTTAAGCAGGTTGTAGGTCTATAAATTAATTTATTATTTTACCTTATTGCAGACATATTTTTCTAGTTGGTATGAAGCATTTGTGGCAAACCCACCTGTGTTACTTGATAAAATTGGAAAATCTAATTTAGATGAAATAAAAAAACAAATTGCAAATTGTTTATTTGAAATGTATTCACTGAGCGAATATTTGATGGATGAAGGTGAAAAATCGGTAAGCTAATTGAATAAGTATTTAATTTTTCTGAATATAACAATACAATAAAAATAATATCTAAAATTATTGTTTTAGATTGAAAAAACAAGGAAACTATTAAAATATTTGGATAAAGATGTACCTGACTTTCTACCAGAAATTACAACTGTAGAATATCTTCTAAGTGTTAAAACCCCTGTACTAAAAGATCTTCGTGAATATTTCAAAGCCTACATTCGAATCCCATTTATCAATCTATATAAGGGTAAATTTTTTTACTATTATTTATTACAAAAATCAAATCATATTAGAAAGTAATGGTGGGAATATTTAATAAAAAAATAAAGTAGACAAATAATCTTATCGAATAAAAACGATCATTTATTTCAGAATATTTACAATATATCAAAACAACAGTTTTGTCGTACGTACGAAGGTGACGCGCGAGGGGTCAAGTAGCTTTTAGGGAGTGGGGGGTTTGGAGTTTGGTACACGAAAGTCTGCTCATAAAACTTGAAAAATCCCAATGAAGAAAGTGAAGTAAATACACAAATGTATAGACTTGTACATAATCGCGCGCGAGATTCGTCTAGCATTTGTTGGATTGTAATTAATTCTGATTGTAGCCTTGAAGCTTTATTATTCTAACACATTTCGTAAATTCTGTTCACTCTTTCTCTCCGTTTGTCACATGTTATTTCGTGCATTATATTATTCACACATTTGCGTTATTTTCCATCATTTTGTAAATCTCTGTAAATGTTTCATTCTAATGTTGGTATTTATAAAAAGTTTCTTTTACTAGATTGTACAGATTCTGAATAGTTCACATGATTGCTATAACAGAATTTTCACAAAACTCTATCTTAATCTTTTGAAGTAATATAAAAAACGAATAGAATGAAAGTATAAAGTTTAATCTAATTAAACTCTCATTTCCATAGAAGTCTTTTCATTCAAGAATACCACAATATTTTTCTCTGCTAACACTTTAACTGTATTTTTAAACAATTAACTCACGCTTAGACGCGAACTCTTGCTATTTTTTTTATTCGAAAAAACCATGTACACACATTATACTATGTACAAAATTAAGATTATGGCAAACAGTTACTGTAGAGAAAGACGTAGCAAAACTTATATATTGTAATTAAACGTAACAAAAGTATATTTGTTAAGTTTTAGTTATTCTTAGGCTTCTTGAGTTAATATTCAACCTATTTTATTGTATCTTAATTTTCTGTATAAAATGTGCACATGCGTGTATTAATTGTAATTAATCTCTCGTTGATTTTTTTCTTTTTATAGATCGAATTTGGCCACCACAGCTCGCCTTTACGCCTTGTTCTCCATTTTCTCAACGCGTCGGTGAGTCGCAGTCGCGAACGTAAGGTCAGTATAAATTGCATTGTATATTATTCATTAAGTATAAGATTTTGCGAAGCATTGTTTGTTTTGTCCCTTGAAAAATGGTCAACAGCTATAGATTACGTCAGTCAAGAAATTTGGTGCTCCTTGTACAAAGTTTTTATTTTTCAAACAAAATAATTATTTATCTAAATTCGAATGTATTACCTTGAAATGAAAGATTACCCGTTGAAACCAAAAATACATTCCTCTAATCCATAAGAATTTTTATAAATTTATTTTCCGTTAATTTAGTTTATAATAAAATTTGCTAAGGAAATACTTTCCTCTGTCAATTTTCTAAACTAATAAGTCAGTCACAGAAAGATTGACAGGTGCGCTTCGAAGACTTGTTCCACAGCATCGCGGGATATAATTTCTCCTCCCCAAATTCGAGCTCGCGTCTAAAATTACTCGCAATATGTACATCAACATGCCGCACGTGTACTTTTCTTTTCAAGCTTGCTAACTAACGAAAAATCAACGTCTCAGACACACACATGCTCACACTTACAATTAATCGAAGGTATACGGCGTACTCACGCACGCACACGTTGAATCATTCGAGCATTCTTCATCACTCCATTGCATTTCAGGAAAACTGCGTCAATAATTCCAACCGATTTGGCAGTTTGTGTGCTTTCTGTTAATAGCTGCGATTGACCGTGTATACAGTTCGTTTTCGATTTCACTTCCATTCGATTTACACATAAAGAGAGAAACGGTATTTATTTATTCTCCCGTCGCATTTTATACTCTTCTATTGTGTCCTCGGTATATGCGATATTTCCAAACGGTGTGCGTGTGTGGGTGGCCTCAGTTATGTGTTGTCAATCGCCCTGATTTTCAATGCGTCTTTTTTCCCCTCCCTCGCGATCGCTGAATAGCGTCGACGTCACTGCGCGCGGCGTTGCTCGTTTTCCAATTTTTCCAGCTTCTTTTACGCCTCTTTAAAGCGGTAAAGCCTCTTTAAATCTCCCTTTATAAACGACCCAACACAGTGTATACGCTAACGTACTCGCATCAATTCCATCAATGGCAATGAATAATAACAATTCGTCTCTGTTTAAAACGTTTCTTTTTTTTCCCTTTTTTTTTACTTATAACGTGAACTCTGTTCCATCAGATACGTCGATATCTGGAAATCCGATATCTCATTATATTTATGCCATTTATGTAATAATTTTTCTTCCTCTAATAATTCTCGTTATTACGTGATTTATGTCGTAGCTTTTTTTTCGCATGATTTAACTTTGTACAACTGATCAACGGAATATATAAATTTATTACAACATTTTTCTTTCATTCTTTTATCGTTTAACGCTTTTGTCCCGAATTGCGTTACAAGTCTTATGTAACAAAATCATTATAGAAAAAACAACAACATTATACTTACACTTTCACGCAATTCCAACAGAAGAACAAAAAAAAAGAAAAAATGATAAAAATTAATGTGCTCTTCTCACGCTTGCGTTAGGATTTTTCAATTTTCTTTTATTCGCCGACGCGCGGATGGACATACAAATCAATGTCCGTCGCGGTAGATTCGTTCTTAAAATATTTCGTTACCGTCGGAATATCCTCCCGTTATACAGCTTGTGTACACCTTCGGTGTGTATTTATCAACAGATACATACCGAGTGCTTATAAATACGTGAGTCGCTACTTATTTTCTTTTATTCTGCGCTTTTTTTGTTTTCTTGTTTCGCCTCCCTCATTTTCGGTCACTGTGACGACGCCCTTTCGCTCTTCACTTTCTCTCATTTTTGTTTTTTTTTTATTTATAAATTCGGTTGGATCGTCGCGCGCAACGGTATATATGAATATATAGAGCGATAACGTAACGAAGAAGAAACGCGGGGGGTGGAAAAGAAAAACGAGATCTGGCGGAATGGGCGGAGAAGAAAGGATGCGAAACGCACTCTCGACGCCGATGCGAAGGGGAAAACTTAATTCATGCGTTGCGGCAGCGGTTCCGTTCCTTCGTTCTCCTCCCTGCGCGCGCATTTGGAATATAACGTGCAGACATGTGGACAGATTCATACTTGCTCTCTTGCCGCGCATACACACATACGCGCATGCATGCATATACACTGGTAGTTCTGGCTGCTTGGATACGGCGATGTTTTTTTTTTATTTTCGCTACTTCCTCCCCTTCATTCGCTCGGATTTTTTTTTGTTTATGCATATATATACGCGATTTGTCTCTTTTACGTCTTGTGTTCTCGATTCTTCTTCTTCTTCTCTTCTTTATTTCTGTTTTCGTTATTTATCGAATCTAACGCTAAGCAAATGGTGTGTTTAATGATTACAGTGTCCAGACGAAGTTTCCAAATTTGCCTCAATGACGAACGTGTTTGCGTGTGTGTGTTGTATGTCTCATACTTATTTATTTATATTTTTTTTTCTTTATCATTTCTTCTGCTTCGTTTGCTTCTTACTTTTTTCTCTTCATCTCTTACGCTTTAAACGGGCAGTAATAGAAATACTATATATAAATATCAATATAATGTACAACAAGTTCGGAAACGTTTTTATTCTTCTCTCTTTTTTTTTAGTCGGCGCGTCTAGTAGTGAGTTCGAAGTCGAAAACAATGCTTATTTATATGGTCTATTTGGTACAGTTAGTAGAAGAAAATTTATACTTTATACAGCTTTATACGATGTAGAGTCATTTTTTTTTTTCTTACGCGCGGCGGCGGGAAAACGCGCGGAGCATCGGGAACAACAGACGACAGGCGAGATTTTGCGCGAGCGCTTGTCACGTTTTTTGCGTTTATTTTCAATTTTCGCGGAATATATTACACACGTGCGCGTATTCACGCGCGTATATATGTGTCTGTTTGTTTGTGTATATAGGAACCTCTGCAGTTTTCCCCACGATGGAAACTTCACGATATGTCTTTCCGCGACGGCTGAAAGTTCTGAGGCTTTTAAGCGAATGAGAGAGCATTGTCGTGGAGAGAGAAAGAGAGAGAGAGTCGCGGAATAAATTTTCATACTCGCATACGTCGGAATGAAATCAAAGAAGCGAATCTCACAATCGAGCGTGTATATATATATTCACGTACTTTCTCAAACAAAACAAATGACGTATTTTGCAGACTTGCGAGCTATTCGTTAAACAGAAAACACGCGCGCAGACGCGTAAAATTTATTCCTATAGCGAGTCGCGATGAAATATCGCGGTTCATTCGAATCAATCAAATCGGCGTAAAAAAGACAAAAGTCAATTTCTCTCTCTCTCCCTCTTGGATATCACCCGTGCTCGGCAAAAAATTAAATCCGAACGCTTTAATTAACAAATAAATCAGGCGAGAACGCGCGTGTGCGCTCGTGACAAAACAAACGGACAGCAACGAGCGTAAGAAAAAGAGAGTAAATTTAGCCGGAGAATTTATCGAGATTAAACGGGCACCGATGGAAATAAAAGTTTCTGTCAATTCTTCAAAACACTTTTCCATTCCGCTTTCTCTCTATACCACTCGCCTAGCCGCCTCTCTCTCTCCCTCTTTCGCTCTCCTCCGACAAATCGACTCTCGAAGGGCATGATTTACCGCCCTCTCGTTTCTCCGTGCGCCCGCTTTATTCCCGTACTCTCTCTCTCTCTTCGTTCTCTTTCTCACCATCCATCTCGCCCTCTTTTTCACTCTCTCGGGCCGAGTCCGGACCGCGCGCGTCCCGGTGCCCGGGATCCTCGCCGACGCCGCCGCCGCCTTGCGCGAGATATTTATACATGTACATTTACATTTATATTTTCGAGTCAACCATGTAAATTTACAGTCCGGCGAAAGAGGAGTGTGTTTTCTTGTTTTCGTATTATTCTCTCTTCATATATTTTTTTTTCTTTTCTTTTTTTTTTTGCATACTCGTTTCCGTTTTTCTTCCTTCGAAGTCGGCTTTCTCTCCCTCTCTCTCTTTCTTCCCTTTCGTATTTTTTTTTTTTTTTATAATTCTTCCTAGCAATTGTATAAAATATTCTCATATTCAAGGTATGTATTTACAAGCGCGAACGAGCGCGTGCCTCGGAATATTCATTTTCTCTCTTCTTCACGCGCACTCTTTCTCTCCGCCTCTCTTTCGCTCTCCCCCGTGTCGTCTCGCTTTTCCTTTTTCGAAAGCTCGCTTTTCTCGCTCTCTCCCTCTCACTCTTTCTCTCCCTCTGAGTTACGATCGAGGATGGACCGCCCACACTCCCCGTTCGAAGTGGAGCTCTCCTTTTTCATATTTTTTTTTCTTTTGCCCCACCGAATTTAAGACTCGCGTTGAAATGGAATAAGGATTACCTTTTTCTCTTTCTTTACTCTTGTATTATAGATGATTTCTCGCAGCAGTTAAAATTTTTTTCCTATCTATATACCTTCTTTTCGCTCTCTCTCCGCCCCCTCTAGCTCTCTCTTTCACTCTCTTGTGGCGCGATAAAATATTTATCGAGTACAAATCGCTGGTTCTCGTGAATTTATTCGAGCTCGAGCGGCCGAGCGAGAGATACCGCCGCCGCCTCCCACATGTACTCTGAATAAACATTGCGTCGCGTATCCCTCGCCTCTAATACATATTTATTCGGACTCGCGAAAATTCCCGCGCTACCTCTCCCTCTCTCGTTTAACGATCTGTATACCCGAACAATTAAAAAAAGAAGGAGTTCTTCTCGCGAAGCAATCAGTATCAAAGGAGGAGTACACACACGCGCGAGTAAAAGGGCATCTTCCTGGGAGAAAGAGGGAGTAATGAAACGCCCCGTTACGATCGCGCGGGTGGCGATAAAACGAAAGAACCGTCGCGTGCCCTCCCTTTACTCGCACCAGCGAAAGTGAGTGAACGAGTGTGTGCACAGCTATAGCGCGCGCGCGCCTCCTTTTTCTCGTCTCTCTCGCGCGCGCGGATTTCCTCCGATACGTGAAAGGACACTTTATTCAACTTAGGAAATTGTTCGCTCTCTCCTCCCCCACACACGTGCGGGTGAACGTGCGCGCGGGGGTGTCAGGTAATGCCAACGATACGCGGGAAAAATTGGCAGAGACGTATGAAGAAGTCAGCTCGTGTGTAGGGGGGAGAAAGAGCACAAGAGCGAAGGCTGTCAAACGAAATCTTGCGGCAATCCTGCTCACTTGTGCTCTCTCACTCACTCTCTTTTCCAATCCCCTTTTTTCCCTCGAAATTGATTTTCTAAAATAGATTGTATTGCGATTTATATCGATGTAAGTCGATCTCCTCGCGTAACACAAATCCCTTTATTCGATTCCTTTCCCCCTCCACCATACAGTTGTCGGACAGAAACTTATGGGTTTATCGTCTGGATTAAAGCGCAAAATACAAGCCGGTCGAAAGTGGAGTAAGCGCCGCGTGCTCCCCGAAATTGTACTAATTAACTATTCAGAAGGTTGAATAGCGCGGTGGCGCGCGGTGGGCGAGAGGCGTGCTTTTCGACATTCGTAAAAGTTTGCGCTCTCACGCGGGGATGCAAAAGTTGTAATTGTATATTCTTAGAGTGCATGTTTCAAAACTTGAGCGAACGTCAGCGAAACTTTAAAATGTGCATCGCGTATCGAGAGCTCGCCTCTCTCTCTCTGCCGTTCCTCACTCGCGCTTAGATAAACTTCGCCACTAACAAAGTAAAATTTCGTATTCCCTCTGGCCGAAAAGTGTATGTGTGTGCATCTGCGTGTAAAAACGCTTCGTCATTAAAGATAGATTGGATTCGAGAGGGACTCGTTAAATATTCATTGGCGGCGAAAAGTCGAATTCGGATTCTCCCTCTTGTTCTAGTAATATGCGAGAAGAGAGAAGAAAGCTCGTGGTATAGACCGCGCAACGTTCCATAACGGAATTATCGGGTTGTCAGTCTTAAGTCGTGGAAAATTGATTTGAAAATATATCCAAGTGGCAGTTGAAACGAAATCTCCTCGGTCCAATATCAACCCACCTCCATCGTAACTCAGTTCGAGACAAGTGACGCGAACCCCTCTTATTCCCCCCGCTACTCACTCTCACTCTCACTCGCAACACTTCACATACTCCGAGACACCAGACGCACATTGCGCGCGCGCACACGTGTGTGTGTGTCATGTATGTATGATGTATCCGTGTGCATTCTCTCCTTTCTTTCTCATCACTTTTAAACGGCAGCTCAGCTGCAGGTGCGTCACACCGAGCTCTCGCGCTTCGTCACGAGTATCGGCGTGCTCTTGCCCATGGGCATCCCCACGACCTCGTGCATCTCCTTCGGCGAGGCCTGCATACAGCACTGCGGCGGGGGCGGCGGTTGTATCTGCACCGGTGGCGCCGGCGGTGGACCCACCGTCGGCATGTCCTTGGCTATGAGGACGCCCGCGGGCCCGGCGCGCACCACGCTTATGCCGGGGGGCGGCTGGTACATCACCGACGGCGACATCGCCGACATGACCATCTGCGATGACTGACGGGGCAGCGTGCACATGCCGCTCTCGTATACCTCGCTCGTCATCGGCTGCTGGTACTGCTGTGGACAGGGGAATACCAAGGGTCGGGGCAGGTGGATTAGTCGAGGTTTTTGCCATGAGAAATTAAAAGATTAATTTAGCTTTAATTTGATTTGACTAGAGGGGGGTTCTAGTTTTTTTTTTTTTGTTTTTTAAGAATTTTGAATTGTCAAAAATATATGGGAAGTTAGATAGTTTTGATTAAATTTAGTGCTATCTTCAAAGTTTTATGCAGGTCTTTACTAAGGTTTGAAATTTATGTAAACTTTCGTGAAAACTTTATTAAGTACGTATGGTTTGGAGTTGATAGAAACGAGAATGCATGAATAAAATTATCTCTCGTGGTTTTTTTTTCGATTTTTCGATATTGCAATTACTATATATAAGCAGAATTTTTTAAACAAATGTTTGAGTAATGTGAATTGTTCAGTGGTGAAAAGTTATACTTAAAGTTAAAATAATAAAATTGGATAGCTTTCATTTGCTTTTTTAAAAATTAAAAAATGTTATCTGCCAAAGTTGAGCAATTAAAATACACCAAAAATAGAAGAAAAGAAAAAAACCCATCAATATATTGAGTATTTTCCTTCAGTTTTAATAACTAATTCAAATTTTAATTCATGTTTCGTTATGTTCTAGACAATGATGTAGATTTTACAGGTAGAGCTTAAGAAATAATTTTATATGTAACCGTGACCATCCTTCAATGTCTGAATTACCATTGCAACATCATTCCACTTCATTGCATTTAGAATAATAACCGCCTATTGTACACTAATGAGTTATCTTAATCGTAGCCATATTCAGTATGTTGATCTACAGTTTCGTTAATTAAATTTGACTCTTTCGGATCGTGTATTGAACATTTGATCCAATCTCAACGTTGTCAAATATCATTTGGTTACTGTTATGTAACACACAAAGTACAGAATACACCATACTAAGGCAATTTCATAACAAATCGCAATCTCTATACCATATTTTAGAAATTCTAATATTTAGTTACTGCAAACACACTTCGCAAATTTTCAACTACTAAAATTATTCCAGTATTTGCCTGCCGTTACCGCTACCGTCAAAATCCTCAATTTCAATAATGATTTCTGCATTTTATAACACTACTTTTGACTCGAAAATTGTTCACTCACTTTTCATTGCGCCCTAAAGCACACACTGGCCAAGCACTGACTGGTCATTAAATTTTTTTTTTTTTCTTACAAAAAAATCATAGAACCACCCTTAAAGAGGGTAGCACGTGACGCTCGCGCGCGCACCGTGGAATTTTACGGGCGAGGGTAAAGTTTTCGTGAGAGGGAAAAGGTGATTTGTCGGAGAAGGAGGAGGACCGAGAGTTACAGATGGGTGAACTTTTTATTCCGCGTGTCGGGAAAGGTGCTGGCAGTAGGTGGCTCTTACGCTTCGCCGGGTCAAAGTTTTGAGTCGAGAGAGCGAGAGTCGACATATGGCGCGATCCGATAATCAATAAAGGACAAAACTCAGAGACAGAGAGAACGTCGAGCTTTGACGCGCGAGTGACGAGTGGAGTGCTTAATTTTTCGGTAAATATTGGCGAGTGTGCATTAAATGTAAATACGCTTAATTTTGACGAAGAGAGAGAGAGAGGTGAGCTTCCAGCCGTTTGACTTTTAGCGAAAAGAGTTTGTTTGGAGTAATGTTATTTGCTCGAGAAATTTGTAATAAAGGCGAGCGCGGGCGCGAGAGTGAAGTTGTAGCTCGGAATTGCGGAATTTTACGGACACGTGTGTGGCGCTCGATGACGAGGAAAATTTGTCAATGTAATGTACACATTTGAAAATTGAAACGATGTCACGAGGCTTTACGATATTAAAGTTTTCTGTAACGTTTATACTTGAATCTTGATTCAAATATTTACGATGCAATAAACAACTTACATTTATTTACGGAAGCTCATTTTGAAATATTTGTATTTATCTTGCAATTACAGTAAAAAGTATTAAAAAAAGTAGAAATAACCGAGTACGGTCAGACCCGAGAATTTCATTTTAAACTGCAACTCTTTATTACTGATTCAAATGACGACTGCATTCGCAATACAATGAAAGTTAATTTACCCGTACGAAAATTTATCCAGGAATAGCGGGAAAAAAATTTAATTACGTTTCAATGTAATTTCTCAACTCCGCGCGCACTCGTCCAACTTTTCGAAACCAACACATTGTGGTCTTTCTCTTTCAACTCTTCTCTGCCACCACACACCAGTGCCCGCTATATATCGATCGCTCGGCTACCACTTCTCTCTTGTAAAAATTTACCATGTAACCGTCATAACTTTTACTTTTTCCAACTCTCTCTCTCTCTCTTCTCGCCCCTCCCATTTTTATTAAACCCCAGTTTTAATCGCGCAATTAATTACGAAATTACTCTTTAAAAGATAATGCTGAATATACGCTCGGCGAGACACGTAAGTAAAATTATTTCACGAGGAGACTGCGCGCGCGCGAGAGAGAAGCTGCTGCTGCTGCTGCTATGTCTGCATAGCCCGGGGGCGCGAGCGCGGAGCTAGCTAGCGCGCGGACTGGCGGCTGATGCAAGCAAAAGTTTTGTCTGCGGTTTCTCCTACACCCTCGGCCGCTCTCTTGTCCGCAAAAAAGCGAGCCCGACAAAGAAAATTAAGCATTCTTCAGCGGTACGCGTTAAACCACTCGTGGTATAAATAAGCTCGGAAAATTAACAGACTTTCATTTTTTTCTATTCGATAATAATAACAATAGCATTCTTACCTATAATAATAGAAACTTTGACCTCGGCAGCTATATTATTTATGATTTTTGAAGAAGGAAAAAAAACCGATCGATGCTGCACGTGAACTTTTTTTTATACCCTATTATCTTATAATAACGGGGGAAGGGAAAAAGGCATGTGTATATATATATACTCACAGTCTTGTGCTTCAGCTTGACGGTGCTGGAGAGCTCGCGCAGCGGCATGCTGCTGCGTATGGTGCAGTAGCCGATGTAATTGCCCCGCGAGCCGACGGCCTGGGCGACCGCCGATCTCTCGAGTAGGCCGCGCGACGGCGAGGTCTCGATCGTCGATACCAGCCGGCGCTTTCGCAGATACTCCGATACCTCCTCGCCTGTGCAACACAGAAATAAAGAGTCAGTTGGTTGGGCTTCTCTCGCTGTTGTTTGCTTGCGGAGAGAGTGCCTTAGCGGTTTGCGAGAAAGAAAATTATAAATTACTGGAATTACATATTCAGTTGTAATGAATCGATATTCTCATTTTACTTCGGAATACATTGAATGTTGAAGATGAGCGTTATTGGATTGAAGTTTTCAAATGACATTTTTCCCCATCTGTTCTAAAGTAATTATTAATGATCGATTAATTTAAACGTGAAAGATACTTCGCGATCCTTGAAGTTAACTATTTAAATTTAAATTTCATGCTGCTTCAAATATAGCTTATGTTATATATAGGTTAACACGTCGCGTATCTTCCCCCCGATAGCGAGGCATTTCAGTAACGTTAAGAATTCACACACCGACCCGCTTATCTTCGACATTTATATATAATTTCCATAATATACATTTTATCGGTAAATCGACGATTCGAACTTCACCGCAACGCGTCCGTAATTCTTATCTTCGAAAACATATTTTACAGGCGAGAAAACGTATCTCCCCCTCTCCTCTCACCCGAATATTCCAAAAGCAGACACTTCCAATGGCCTTTCCTCGTACGCTCACGTAATTTACGATCGCATTGAAAACCTCTTCCGCCTCCCCTCGCTTTTTCGAAAAACCCGGCGTGCGCCTTCGTCCTCCGCTGCGAATCTTCGACTTACTAACGCGCACCGTAAAATAACATATCCCTCGTCCCTTACCTTCGCGCAAAAATAACAGCGAAATCATTTTAAGAGAGGCAAAAGCAACATTGAGTATAAGTAAGACTCTCCCTCTCCTCTATCTCTATGGTATCGAGAACGCGCGTTACCTGTGATCTGCTGCGGTATGATGTCGGGATTCTTCTCGTCGGACTCGCTGACGTCGCCCGCGCTTATGGTGTCGAGCTTGCAAAACGAGTCCGGATGCTTCTCGTCCGTGATGAGGCTGCCGCATTCCCGGAACCGCAGCTCTCGCTGTATCGGCACGGCTTTCGCCGGCTTCTGCGTGTCCTCGACGTGGGACTTGGCCTGCTCGTCGACCTGAGAGTGCTGGATACGCAGCACTATCATCACGATCACGGCGACGATCACGAGGGCGGCCACCACGCCGATCATCACGCTCAGCATCGGCGTCAGACGCGTGTGTGGACGCGGCCGTTCTGTAGGAGCGGAGGGAGAAGGGGAATAACAAAGGTTGCATTAGTAAAGGTGGTTGAGAGATGCTGGGGGTAGTAGAATTATGATGAAGAAAGAAAGCTGGTATGTCTACGTGGGTATACGAGTTTTATTCGACATAACTTTTTTTACTGCTGGCTTTGAGCGTGGCATTACTTTGGTTTGTGTAAAATTTTTAAAGAGTCATTACTGATATTCGGGCA